>JAWWMW010072935.1:0-23970 GCA_035048345.1 Echeveria elegans | reverse complement strand
TTACAGTCAAAATGAGAAGAATACTCATTAAAAATGTCGAACAAGCTATTAAAGATTAATGTAAATATTGTGTTTCCCTATTTGTCCCATTTTAATTTAAAAATCATTTAATATTATGATTTAATCTGGGACGTAGGATGAATCAAATGAAAGAACATGATTTTTTTATACTTTTTTATTTTAAACACCATTTTTTATTTGATCCACTCTCATTTACTAAAAGTGAAATAAAAGTAAAGTATGTTGAAACTTGAAAGAAGCCTATGAAACGCATGCATTCAAACTCGCCAAAATCAGACGGTTAAAGCGTTTACAAACTTTTCCATTCAGTGCATGATATGAATTATATCAACCATACTAAATCTGAATTTACGGTACTCGCTGAATGTGCACTATCATTATTGAAAATCAAATAAAATCATCACCATACGATGTCTGCTTTGATTACACTTAACTTTTATGACTTTACATGAATAAATCCTTCCTATATTAATTAAATTCAGACTTTTACGTACAAAGTTCTACATTTAAGAAACTGTGGAAAAATTATTTAAATGCACTAGACACAAATATGGTGATTGCAATTAGAAAGTAATCCCATATTATATTTTATAACAAAAATTAATTTTCTTAAGGGTCAATAAGAGATATTGAACCACTTGTCTTTTTTATGTGTGACTGAAGTGATTAATCTTTAGATTTTTTCTATCTTCATGTGATTCGAACTCAGAATGACTCCAGGGATTGGAATTCTTTGTGCTCCTACTCTTATCATTAAAGCCCGCCCACTTAGGGTGATTAATCGTTGGATCTCATACCTATTTTCGTAAGTAAATGTATTTTTAAACCTCATATTTCAGACTAGCTGAGGTTAAAATCTTTTTCTTCAAAATTTCACTTTAAAAAGAATAATGTAAAGTCAAGAATGAATAAATACTCCAAGAAACTTATGAATAGTGAGTGGGACTGAATATGGTGTCGGGTCAAACAAGCGTTGCCGAGGTGGGCGTGGAAATTGTGAGAAAAAAAATTATCAAACATGTTTTTCTCGTTGTTTAAAATCAGAAACAAGGAGATCGAGGGAATTAGGAAACCCGCTTAACACGTGCTCTATACACAAACTCAAATCTCATATTTCACGCCACGATATTCACTTCACTTTTTTTTCTTATCATTAATTGACGCACAGCTCAGCTCACGCCAGATCCAAATTATGAAACAAAGTAAGTTTAGCGTATTTACAAAAACCGGTCGCGTAAGATATTTAATTTCCTATTCTCACTTTCAATATAAATACACCAAAAGCAGAGCCAGAGCCATTCATCGACAACAACTCATTCTTCTTCTTCTTCTCTCCAAAAACCCTAAGCAACGCAACATTATATACTGAATTTCGATTTCTTTAAAGCTGATGGAGTGGGTGCGAGGCGAGACGATTGGCAGAGGCTGCTTTGGCAAAGTCGATTTAGCAATCTTTACAAAGTCAGGCGCTGGAATTCCGCCGTTGATGGCGGTTAAATCCGCGCCTGTTTACAATTCAGAGTCGTTGAAAAACGAGAGGGAAATTCTGGGTTTGTTTGGGAATGAGTCGGATAACGTGATTCGTTGCTTTGGCGACAGTTGCAGCACCAGCTATGAGGAGAGTAACGGCCAGCGGCTTTACAACGTGTTTTTAGAGTATGCGGATGGAGGAAGCTTGTTTGATCGGGTGAGGAACTGCGGCGGGTTGAGTGAATCGGAAGCGAGGTGTTACACGAGGTCGTTGTTGAGGGGATTGAAGGATGTTCATTCAAAAGGATTCGTTCACTGCGATGTCAAGCTGCAGAACATCTTGCTCTGTTCTTCTCACGACTGTCAAAATGATGAAGTTGTAGCGAAGATTGCTGATTTCGGATTGGCTAAAAAACAGAGCCAGAACAGAGCCGCCGGAATAAACGGTTCTGAGTTCAGAGGAACGCCGCTGTACATGGCGCCTGAGACGGCAGTGAGCGGCGAGTGCGAGTCGCCGGCGGATATCTGGGCTGTCGGATGCGCGGTGGTTGAGATGCTCACCGGCGCTCCGGTGTGGAAAAACGAGTCGAACATGGCGACTCTGCTTCTTAAAATCGCACAGCAATCGCCTGAATTACCTGCGAATCTGAGCCCGGAAATTCGAGACTTTGTTGAAAAGTGTTTCATCAGAGACGTCGCGAAAAGATGGACGGCTGAGATGCTGTTGGATCATCCCTTCATCATCGAAACCCTAAATACCAAATCATCAGACGCAGCCGCAACGACGACTTCGCCTAGAGGTCCATTCGATTTCCCGGAATTCATCACACCAACTCCGATCTCCCAATCTGGGTTCGACTCCTGGATCGAAAAAGACAAAAACTTTTCATCCTTGTCAGAATCGTCATCGCCGGCAGCAAGATTCCGGCAACTGCTGTCGGAAACAGTTCCGAAGTGGGTGTTCACGGACAGCTGGTTGGTGGTCAGATAAATGATGAGGTTTCAATTTCTCAGATTTATTAGTTTTAATCATTAGGATACGGATCCATTCCACATTCATTCATTCAATTTGTAAATACAGAGAGATTCTTATTACTATTAGGGTTTCTTCATTCTCAAAAGATTCTGGTGGATTCCGATCGGTGGATTTACGGAAAATGTGCAGCCCCAGAAATTAATATAAAAATATTCATAATCTAAATAAATATATTTCTTATAATTTAAAAAGAAACTAGCATTTCACAACAAAAAGTTATCCATCAAAGGCTCAAAGCTTTCTGCTAGCATCTGATTCAGTTACAACTTTATAAAAATTACGGTTGCAAATTGGAGCAGCTGCAGGTTCAGAATATCGGAAATGTTGGCAGACGTCAGAGCAACAGGAAAACACATTCTATGTTTTGTTCTACAACAGACAACGAGTACAAGTTGGTGCAATAAAATTTATCATTCTCATTCACGCAGCTCAACCTCAACTTGCTCGATCTTTTCGCAGCCGGTTGCACCAGATCTCAGTCTGTATTGTCTTGATGGAAGAGTCATTAAAACTTGCGTAGGAGGATTAATTGTGCGATAAGGTTTCCTTCATGCTAGGAAGAAGCACATGGAGCTATGGTTTGTGAGTAGATATTCTTTTTTTTTTATAACAGCTAGAGATTCTTATCTGGACATGTCTCCTTTGATCTTAGTTATGATTAAAGTAAGGAATTAGTATGATTGTTTCGGCCTTGAGCATTGTTTGCTCATCCGGATTTCTTTACTTAAAGTTTCATTGCACCTTCTTAATCTTCGATCAAATGAATAATGTTCTTACTGAACGGTTGTATTACAGAATATCCCATTGACTTTTGTCAAAAAAATGTCACCAGTTTGAAACCGGAGGAATCAGCGTGTCTTGGATTGATAAAGAATGTAACTGAACCTGTTAAAAGCCATCTTGTTTGGCTCAATAGGGTAAACATTGTTGCAACGCAACAGTCACAACTCACATCACCTAGAAAGCATCAAACTTGGTTGTTGGTCCTCCGGTTTTTTTTTTCTTCTTTTTTTTGGGTACTTGAATTGAATTTGGTGGGTTAACAGACTCAACACACACACACACGCAAAAGACAGTAAAAACTAGACTGTTTGGTGCATCAATTCAGCTATTGATGGAGTTGGGTAACAGTTTTAGTTATGCAGTTATAGCTCTCGGCTACAAATCAAGCCCCATTATCATCAGCTTAAGCGTTGTTGAATGTTAAGTATTTCTACAACCATTGGCTAGTTCACACCATGACTTATTTAGTGCAAGAAATGAAAACGTGTTGAAGATGTGAATGGGATAAACAGGTATACATACATATTAATCAGGCACAGGCCACAAGATATGAAATAGTAACTCTCATATATATTGACACCACAGACACACACTGTATGGTACGCTGTCAAGTATCATACCCTGCTGCACTGGTGACATCCTTTCCATTCCACCCCATCGCGGCCTAAGTTTGTATCTTACAAATGAACAAGTTCAACTGTCAATAAATGAAAGAACTGAACTCGGAATTTCTGGTAACGGAAGGCTTATTGTGAATGAATGAACATATGCCGGGCAAACCAGCTGATGCACCCGCCCAAAAAAATAACATTATGAACTGTGGTGAATGTTCCTACTGTGTCAAGATGGATTATCATTGCAACTCACCCACTGGTGCCTCATTGAGCCACAGGAAGTAAATGAAATCGTAGAGCTTTGGGCTGACACACACCTGCTCACGAGACAGAGAAATTTTTCCAGTTTTTGAGAATATTTGGCGAGGAGAAGCGTGATGAAATTGCAAACTACGTAGCCAGCAAAAATAGTTAATGTCCATGTGCTGGACCTGGAGACTGGGATACTATGCTGTACAGCATGTGCCCCTTTAATCAGGTTTAAATGATCACGGATTTTTTGTGGCTGCTGAAAACACATCTATCTCTAACGATTTATGTGCGTGTTTTAGTTAATCATGTCTTCTCAAACAGCTCCAGCTCCAGCTCCAGCTGGTGCTGAAGATGACTTACTGTTACATGTAGTAGTGTTTGTTCCGTTAGTGGCTCCAGGCCATATGAAGCGAAGCGATGGTGGACAATGGCCAGACTCGTTGCCTCACAGCCATCTCCTCCACCATCATTAGCACCCCAGGCAATGCCCTTCTTCACCGAAGCTTACTAGAGTCGGATGACCACTTGCGTGGACTTCCCATTCAATTGCAGACTGTTCATCTCCCAGGTGGGCAAGTTGGGGCATTGAAAACATGCATGGCTGATATAACCCATCCGGAAATGGCCACAATTTTGTATATATGAAGCACTTATGCTCACAGAAGACAGCATCAAAAGCGTGCTTCGCGATATCAAGCCTGACTGTCTCATTGCTCGTATTTTCTATCCATGTCTGCAAGACTTAACTTTCCCAGTTGAAAATCCCAAGGCTTTGAGCACTGCCTCATGCTGTATGAGCCACATAAGGCGGTGTCATCTGATTCAAAGCCTTTTATGGTTCCTGGACTGCCAGATGAGATACACATGACAAGATTGCAATTACCACAATGGTTCACAACAACGCCTGATGGTGCCTTGCCAGAGTGGATTAAACAATTGGTAGCAGCAAGAATAAAAAGAACAGCTGCTATGGGACTGTCCTGAATACTTTTACTCAGCTCGAGCCTGGCTATGAACACTTCTCATAGAAGTCCTTGGGAGTAGAATATTGGAGCAAAGGGCCAGTTTCTCTGTGGTCTTACCTCAAAGATGCCAACCATTATAAAGTTGCAAGAGGCATTAGCTTATTAGTTGATGAATATGAATGCAGGATGATCACTAACTGGCTTGACTCAAGAACACTAGGATCCGTCATTTACGTGTGTTTTGGAACTTTAATAAAGGTACCTGTCGGCCAGTTTAGAGAGCTTGCACTTGGTCAAGCCTTTCGTCATGATAGTTCTTAACAAGAGTGGAGAAAAGAATTTGCCCGATGGATTTGAGGAAAGGGTGAAGGAAGCAGGAGATGGTTACATTATCCACGGATGGGCACCTCAACAATTGATTTTAGAGCAGCCCGCGCGGTGGGAGGATTTGTGACTCATTGCGGCTGGAACTCCATCCTCGAAGCAGTTTGTTATGGGATTACCAATGGTCACTTGGCCTCAGTCTGCTGAGCAATTCTATAACGAAAAACTGCTGACTGACGTATTGAAGATTGGTGTGGCAGTGAGAATGAGTTGCTGGTTCAGCTGCTCAGGCCAAGTCGAATCCTGAACCCAATCATGTGTCACCTGCATAAATGAACAAATAGCCTAAATATATCAAGCAACGGGTTTATAGCAAGATGCAGTTTAAAAACTCATTTCAATAACAAATTAAAATGCAGGAGCGCCCGCCATTGATTGGATCTCATCCAGTAAAAAGAAGAAGAAAAAAGGCAATCCTCCGCCCTTGGATGTTAGGCGATCCTCTCGTCTCAAACAGGCTACAGAGTTGAAAAACTCTGATTTCATCTACCATTCTAAATGAGTGTAGGTCCTCTCGGGTGTGCGCTGATAGCCTTTTGCTCTTTAGTCTGTGTGTGACCTTTTTCTCGTCTCGCTTCAATTGTTGCGGTTTTTTTCGTCTGTCGGAGTGTATCACTCCCCCTTGTTTTAGCCATGATCCAGGCTTTTTGGATCCTATCCTTAATAATAAAATAAAAAAAAAGTCATTATATGTTTAGAGGTGGCCGTGAATATATTATTTAAAGTTACAATTCGTGGAGTGAAATTCTGGAAGCCAGATTTTCAAACTTCTTATAATAGTGATATGTGTATAATTCATATTCTGATAAACTGAACGCCGCCTCTAAATGCCAAAAATGAAGACGCAAGTCTTTAAAAATGAAAGTTGCTGTCGTTGTATTGAATTGGAGAGACACCACTTTGAATGTGAGTTTATTCATTGTTGAGACTAGTTATGGTCCAGCACTCCAAGGATCATCCAGCAATTGGGAATTCACATCATTGTGAAACCATTCAGCAGGACAGTTTATTGTCACACCAGGGCAACTAAATAACATTGGAATGAAACTAAAAAATGCGAATAAATGAAGACTATCATAATCAGGTAATTTTGTATGGAATAAGATTAGGGAGTGTATCAAATAAAAAGGAATATTTAAAATAAAAAGTATAAAAAGATCATGTACATTCATTTGATTCATCCTACGTCCCAAATTAAATAATAATATTAAATGATATTTAAATTTAAAAGGGGCAAATATGAAAACGCGATATTTACATTAATCCTTAAAAGCTTGCTCGACATTTTTAATAAATATTCCTCGCATTTTGACTGTAAAAAAATACGTTTGAAAAGGCAACATCACGCGGATCGAAAAGAGGTGAGACATAAAATTCTTATCCCCAATTTGATGTCTATAATTCATGAATCTAATGTACTTTTTCATGTTCAGTTTTTTCTGTTTCTTATTTGAATTTTATAATTCTCATTTAAATTAGATCAAAATGTCTTAAATACCCTCAAACATTAAATAATTATTTTTTATTATAATTAAATGAATATTAATTGGATAATCTCAGCCATTGATTAGAAGGTAAACCAACGGTTATGGACTCTTTATATTTTTTATATTTAACACACTTTATACCAGATCCCTACCCTTTTTATATCTTCATTCGATTCTCCATATTGTTCGATTTAAAGATATTTTATTCTGATGTCTCCACTCGATTCCCCTCAAATTTTTCTTTGTATTCCATAGAATTTTAAATTTTAATTTGTACATACGAATTTTTTAATTTTAAACTTTTAATTTTTAATTTTTAATTTTTAATTTTTAATTTTTAATTTTTAATTTAATTTTTAATTTTTAATCTCCAACTATTTTAGTAACGAAATTAGCATTTTTAGCGATGAAATTTCCATCGCTATAAGTGTGGTTGTGGACATGAATTCTATTATATATATATATATATAAATACAAGTGGCGAGGTCGCACTAAGACAAGGCATCATGTGTTGTTTGACGTTGACCTATTCATCACGGTTTCGTAATATAATTTTACCATTCTCAAAAACTTTACACACACAAAATAATAATGTCTGAGGATGTCAAATATTAGGATTCATAAAATTTAGACCTGGTGGTTGCGGGGAAAAAAGAGAGGAAAGGAAAAATTAAAAAAAATTGTGCGAAAATGAAATGTGTGTTTGATTATAAGAAAAAAAATGAAAAAATATGCAAAATGAAATTAAATTTTTCTTACAACTTTCTCATGAAAAATTATTTTTCTTTAAATTTTCTTTCTCCTCACTTTTTTTTTCACACCCAAACGGAGCCTTAAGGATTTATGAAAGTGCGTGCTTTTATTCTGTACTGATTATGAGTTATATTGAGTATAACCAATCATCATCTATTGTATATTATCCAATCAAAGCATAAATGATAGAGTTAATTATAAAAAAGATTTGTATTTGCAGTACTTTTTCATATGATACTCCTTGTTTATTTTCACACTTAAACATTTGCATGTTTTCGCCGTTAATGATTCAACACATTTCGTCACAATTAACGACAATTGACCCCTTAATTGTAATTTTAAAAACAAAAGAGGCCCGATTGAAAAAAAAATAAAAAATACAAATTGACCCCTCATCGTACACGGTACACCCCACCACTCTACCACCACCTACCCCTTCTCCTCCACCACCACCACCTCCACCACCACCATCTTCTCTATCACCACTCTCTCCTCCACCACCACCTCCTTCGCCACCACCCTCCACATCCACCACCACCGCCGCCACTCTACCACCATCTGAGGAGGGAGGAGGAGGATGAGGGGTCAATTTGTATTTTTTTTTGAATTGAACCCCCTATTGTTTTTAAAATTATGATTAAGCGGTCAATTGCCGTTAATTGTGACGGAAGGTGTCGAATCCTTAATGGCGAAAACATGCGAATGTTAAGTGTGAAAAAACTGGGGGTGTCATCTGAAAAAGTGCTACAGATACATGTCTTTATCTGTAATTAACCCTAAATAATATATGACTTTTTTACTCATATGATCTTCGACATATGTTAGATACTTCTCGCACATGTGTAACCTCTTGACAAATCAACTTCTAATTTTCAAATCACCAACAGACGACGAGCCGCCACAAGCGAATGACTTCGACAAACATGCAAAAAACCTTCATCAATGAGGAAAAGAACTACCAAGAATAAAGTAGAGTTAGAATTCAAACCACGGCCATGAGAATCCTTGACAGGATCCTAAATGCTTCAATGACTTGAGTTTGGAGTTTGAGCAGTTATTGATAGTAAAAATGAATTATTGGATTGGTACAAATGAATTTTTTCTTCATAGGAAACTACCACTTAAAAAAACAACAACAAGTTAACATGGTGGTGGACTGATAGTAAAGATTTCGATATGAAAATCTCAGAGGTAAAGCTCGAACTTTGACTCTAAGTAATTTATATTTTATTTTGTCTTTTATCATTGTTGAAGCTTTTCATTCTTTCCTTCTCCGTTCTCCGGTGTTTCATTCTTCTTATCTCTTGTGTTGGGTATAAATTTCCAATTGAAATATTACGATATGAAGTTGTTGTCGTTATGGAGTTATTTGAATGACGTCTAAATTTTGATGAAACTAATGTCTGAAGAAAGAAGTACTAAATTTAAATTTATCTTCCGAAAAAGAAAAAAAAAGACTTCAATTTGAACCAAAGAAGCACTTGAGTAATGGATAATTTTGAACCGCAACCCGTTCCGTCTTCACGGTTTGGGTTTAGCATAGGTCTGTCCGATCAATCATTGCAGTTGCAGAACCAATTCAGCACAGACGGTTCAATCATCAATGTGAAGCTGAACATGTACACGTCAGCGTCTATATGGAATCCAAACAATTGGAAAAAAGCAACTGCGTGAAAAAAGAAAAAAAGATAAAAAACTGGGTGAATAAAATGGAGCGGAGCGGAGCGGATGAAGGGAGGAGAGGAAGAACGAAGAAGCATTTCGCAGCTTAATGATTAACCAACCAATCTCAACACCTCATCAACCAATCATAATATAGTCCGAATCTGATTCACTTGCCCGTACTCCTCCTCATCGATCCATCTCTTCCGATTCCAATTAAGTTGCTGCTGCTTGATATTCTCCACATATTCGATTTGCGTTTGCGCGATTCAGGTTTTTCGTTTTCTAACCATTAATTGCTTGATTGATTGATTGATTTGTTGCTGATTTATTTCCGTGTTGCAGCTAGGTTTTGTTTGATGCCTGTTGACGTCGTTTTGGAGATCTGGTTTGTGATGTGCCTTGGTAATTGGAGGTGAGTTGGATTCGAATGCCGATTTCAGTTTTTATATTATTTTATTTGGAATTGGATTTTCATTTTTCATTCTTTAGGTTATTCGAGCAATCAGGCTCAAGCTTGTTGTATTTGCTATGATTTTTGGATAATTTGGATTGATTGAGGATACTAATGCGTCGGATTTTTATCCTTTTTGGGGAAATAAGCTAAGTGCCAGCTGTTGCCCAGCAAGGTTGGGTTGTTGTAATTTGAGATTCAGGGGTGGAGCTAGTTTGTTGCATTTGGGTGCACCTACTGACCGATAATTTTCTCTCTCCCGTACATGTGTTGTTGAGGTGCTCATTGTTTAGCTTCCCGGTTAATCTCTGATGTGTTAAGCTTCTGATCAGCTCAGTGAGACTGATCGCCATTGATTGGTACAAACAATATATAAGGATTTACGTTGATTGGCAGCCAATGATCATTTCAGAATGACTGGAATAGGAAGGATTTGTGTAGATGGAAGGCTCCAACAAAACAGTCTTTGAGTTCATTGGGATTGTGAAGTCCTGGATCCCTTGGCGATCCGGGTCAACTAATGTGTCGAGAGACTTTTGGATGCCCGATCACAGTTGTAGAGTTTGCTACCACTGTGATACTCACTTCACCCTCTTTACACGTAGACATCATTGTCGGGTTTGTGGCCGTGTTTTCTGCAGCAAGTGTACCTCAAACACTGTTCCTGCCTCGTATGTTGATACATCTGATACACTGTATCGTGGAGAAGAGAGGCTTCGAGCTTGCGATTATTGTTATCGGCAATGGGAGGAAGAGACAACTCTAGATTGCAATGGGAGTGAGGCTTCTGCCAACCTTAGTTGTTCACAGTCAGATGCCAGTTTCTCAAGCACCAAGTCTAGTGGCACAATCGATAGTAGTGATATTACTCATCAGCCCGTGCCTTATTCTGAAGCCCATCCAATACTTTCTTACGGCGTTGTTGTTAGCCCACACGAATCAGCCGCACCAAATACAATTTTTGACAGGCAAGGATACGTTGCAACTAGAAGAACTGAGAACACAGTTACAGACATGGACGATCCATCTCTTAGTTGTGACTTTTTCAGAAATAGGTATTTCGTGCTCTCTTTTTTCTTCATTTATCTAGCCATATGATTCTGTTTTTCACTTGTTCCTTTTTTGAATCCTGATAAATTCTTACTCCAGACAAAGGTGTATATTTAACCAATTGTTACATTAGTATTATTACTATTATTGTCAGTGTTTTATCAGTTACACCAAATTTTGATATGCTGCTAAATCTTGAATTAGCGGTAAATAGATTATATGTGGATGTGCCTGATCAATATATTCCCTTCTGACTATGTTTCCTTCTATGCAGGAGGGATGATGAGGAGGAGGATGATTATCACTCTTATCATATGGACTCCAAGTCAAGTCTTTTTACTCACAATAGCGAGTATTTTGATCAAGATGATTACAATAATGTCCACATCAATTATGACTCACACAAATTGATCACTGATAGAGATGATGCTGATAGAAAGCATTCGATAAGCTCGCCAGTTCATGAAATTTTTGACCCACATTGTTCAGAAACAGTCGTACCTGAGAAGAAAGATGAACAGATTATCAGTGACGAATGTGAAGAGCCTTCTTCTATGTATACTGCAGCAGATATTAATGTTGAGCCTGTTGATTTTGAAAACAATGGAGTACTCTGGCTCCCTCCTGACCCAGAAGATGAAGAAGATGAGAGGGAAGTTATTTTATTTGATGATGATGATGGAGACGCACCAGGCGAATGGGGATATTTGCGTACCTCAAGCAGTTTTGGAAGCGGAGAGCATCGCATTAAAGACAAGTCAAGTGAAGAGCACAAGAAGGTTATGAAGAATGTGGTTGATGGACACTTCAGAGCTTTAATATCTCAGTTACTCCAGGTTGAGAACCTTCCCGTTGGAGAAGAAGATGACACTGAAAGTTGGTTGGAAATAATAACATCTTTGTCATGGGAGGCTGCCACTCTTCTGAAGCCCGACACAAGTGGAGGTGGTGGGATGGACCCAGGTGGTTACGTTAAGGTAAAATGCATTGCTGCTGGGCGACGGTTGGAGAGGTAAGTACCATCTGACACAAGTCTTTCAGTAATTTGAGTGTAGTTAATGTTAGCCAATATGTTTTGAATTAGCAATATACCAGAATTATATGCTGGGTAGCCAATACATGGTGAAACTACGGTGTAATTGGTTTGATTATGGTATTGTCTAATTAGCCGAGTTGAAAAAGATCACTAATCGCTTTACTTATTGATTAATTGTTATGGTGGACTCTAGTAAGTGGTGAACTTTAAAGCACCAGTTTTGGGCTATTGATTTCAATCAATAAATTTAATCTAGCAAAAAGAAGGATAGGCTCCACTGCCTCTGTTGTTTTATCGTCTGAAATGCATGGACTTTCATGTCTTGCATATTATCTAAGTATCAGTTATTGCTCGATTATGTCTGGATCAGCTATTCGAGTTGACTTCTGACATGTGTTAAACGTATTGAGTGCCCAGGGGCCAGGGGACAAGAAGATAATTGTTGTATTGCGCTATCATTGTGCAGAATGCTGCTATTTTTTCTTGTAAAACCTGCCCAATATTTGTTAATATTCTCTTGTTTCAACTTCCTAGTCGAAGATATATTCATTATTTGTTTCTTTTTAGTTTGGTCATCGTAAAATGGGTGATGTTAATGTTATATTTTACCTGTGAATCCCTTAAGAATACCCGGCTTTCTTCTTGCATGCTTTCTGCTAGCTTTGACGTCGTGAATTTCATTTAAATATGTCTGTTTGATTTTATTTTTGCATGTCTTCAGCATGGTGGTTAAAGGTGTTGTTTGTAAGAAGAATGTAGCTCACAGGCGGATGTCTACAAAATTAGAGAAGCCTCGTTTATTGATCCTAGGTGGAGCTCTTGAATACCAGCGCGTTTCCAATCAATTATCAAGTTTTGATACATTACTGCAACAGGTAACATTGTATTATACTGTTATAATAGGTTTCAATATGACAATATATAACAAATTTATTGATGGAGTTGCCTGTTGCTCTGCTGTATCCATTTCCAGGAAATGGACCATCTACGGATGGCAGTAGCTAGGATTGATGTCCACCAACCCGATTTGTTGTTGGTGGAGAAATCAGTTTCTCGATTTGCACAAGACTGCCTGCTTGCGAAAGACATATCACTTGTTCTAAATATCAAAAGGCCTCTACTAGAAAGAATAGCACGTTGTACAGGGTCGCATATTGTTCCGTCCATCGATAATCTCTCATCACAAAAGCTGGGCTACTGTGAGATGTTCCATGTGGAGAAGTTTATGGAAGAGCATGGTTCTGCGGGTCATGCAGGGAAGAAGTCTGTCAAAACTTTGATGTACTTTGATGGTTGCCCAAAGCCATTGGGTTGCACTGTAAGCTGAAAGCTCATCCTTTACTGCAATTAAGTAGATGCTACCAACGACAACAGTTCATTTTATTGAGCCCCTGATGGTGGATTTGTTAATAATATATTTCTGTTTTTCATTTAGATACTACTCCGAGGTGCTAATGGGGATGAACTGAAGAAAGTGAAGCATGTAGTGCAGTATGGTGTTTTTGCAGCGTACCACTTGGCTTTAGAAACGTCGTTCCTCGCAGATGAAGGAGCTTCGCTACCTGAACTCCCTTTCAGTTCTCCAATAACTGTGGCACTTCCAGATAAAGTCTCCGGTGTCGACAGGTCGATATCCACTGTACCAGGATTTTCTGCTTCTGTCAACAAACAACTTCAAGATTCGTCGCCTTCAGATGAGCGATATAGACCCAACAGCGCTCCCTCGTCAATGAATGGAACACCTATTAATATGCTGCTTGGAACGTCGACTCAACTACCCATTGCTGGTAATGACCCTGCTTCCCAATATGAACCAGATCTTCCATCATTCAGTGTTGCCGGCTTTTCATCCGATCTAACTGCAAAGAACAATGAAGCGCTACTTCGACATGTATCAGATGAGAGTAGCAAATGTTATCCCAATCCATATCTAGAGTCGAAATTGGAGTCTGTCAGGGACAGTTATTCTGGTGTGGTTGATCATGTAACTGCACATTGGTTGGAATCTCAGATGACAGTAGAAAATTTCCTTGAACACGAAGTAGGGGACAATAATGTATCAACTGCAAATCCAAATGGTTCAATAGAGGAATCATTCTCTCAAATGGAGATCAAAACTCAAACCGAGGATGCAGGATTGATCAAGGAAGAGTTTCCGCCTTCACCTTCTGATCATCAAAGCATTTTAGTGTCTTTGTCATCTCGTTGCGTATGGAAAGGAACAGTTTGCGAAAGGTCCCATCTCTTTAGGATCAAATACTACGGTAGTTTTGACAAGCCTCTGGGTAGATTTTTACGAGATCATTTATTTGACCAGGTACCTTCTCGTAAATCTATTTTTATATGTAATTTTAATAAAGAGTTTCTCACATCATTAATCGATCTCAGACTTATCGTTGCCGCTGTTGTGAGATGCCATCGGAGGCCCATGTTCATTGTTACACTCATCGGCAAGGAACTCTTACTATATCTGTTAAAAAGTTAACAGAGTTGATCTTACATGGTGAAAAAGAAGGGAAGATATGGATGTGGCACAGATGCCTGAGATGTCCTCGAGCTAACGGTTTTCCACCAGCTACAAGAAGAGTAATCATGTCCGATGCTGCATGGGGCTTATCTTTCGGAAAATTTCTGGAGCTTAGCTTCTCTAACCATGCAGCAGCAAGTAGAGTTGCAAGTTGTGGTCATTCGCTGCATAGAGACTGTCTCCGCTTTTATGGGTATGCCTCCATGTCTTGTTTGATTTCGAGTTTAGTTTTTGCTGAAATGTTTATTTTGTCACAGAGTATATTATAGATTTAAAGTTTATGTTTGTTTTGAGTAGGTTTTTACAGGGTGGCTTGTTTTAGGTTGTGCGGTTGTTTGTTTGTTGCATTTCCGGGTTTGTGTTGTGTGTTGCTTTCTGTTGCTTTAGGGTATGTATGTGGGACTTTCTTCCTTTACTTGAATGAATTCACATGTTCCTTCAAAAAAATAATGCATCTTACACCTTCGGTACCATCTGATTAGGAAATTAGACTTGGACATCGTGCTCTGTGCTGTATTCGATAATCATTTCATGTTGTTCTTAAATTTGTCCGGTTGTAATATCAGCTCTTCTTCTTCTTCCTGTACTGCCTGTGAAACTCTGGATTTTCATGGTTGATTTGCCACCAGAACAAGATGTTATAGTCTTGTTCGTGTGATCGTGTCTTCTAAACTGCAGATTTGGTAAAATGGTGGCCTGCTTTCGGTATGCGTCAATTGACGTTCATTCTGTCTTCGTCCCGCCAGCAAAACTTGACTTCAACTATGGGATTCAGGACTGGATACAGAAAGAAGCTGATGAGGTTCAGACATCAGCAATACCTGGAACTTTAAAATATGTGGCCTTTTACTTACTGAGCAACATTGTACTATATTTATCCTGTGCAGGTGGTTGACCGAGCAGAACTATTGTTCTCTGAAGTATTGAATGCTCTTCGACAGATTTCTGAGAACAGTTCTGTTAATGGACCACTTGGGATCAACACGATAACAAGTGAATCAAGAAATAAAATATCGGAATTGGAAGGGATGCTCCAGAAAGAAAAGGCTGAGTTTGAGGTATTTATTACAATCAAACCTTTCATGCAAGCATGTGTGCGTGTGTGAGGGATTGTGCAAGAAAAGCGAAAATAATAAAGAATAAAATTGGAAAGACTGCCTTTTGCCGTCTCATATCTAGTTTTTCATGTTATAATGCATGTGTAAGAAAACAGCAGGTTCTTATTCGTTGCATGTATACGCAAGTTCTGCCGGCAACTATACTGCTTCTCTCTTATTTCTTGTATTTTTGTCATGTGGCACTTAGTGAAGCAAAATGTTGGGCCTCAGAATACTTATTTATTTCTATTAGTTGCTCTATATTTGAAGCTTATCAATTGCTACTTTGTTTGTAGGAGTCAATTAAGAAAACTATGGGTAAGGAAATCAACCATGGTCAGCCTGCTGTTGATATTCTTCAATTGAATCGCATGCGCAGAGAGTTGTTATTTCAATCGTATATGTGGGACCAGCGGTTGATACATGTTGCTGCTTTCGTTAACGAACATGCCAGTCTGGATGACAAACCTCTCAGCAGTGAGCAGACCATTACCGCTGCTGAAGACCCAGAAAAACATGTAGACATAAACGAGAAGCCCGCCGAGAGAAATGTACTGGACTCGGAAAAAAGGTCAATCAGTGATTTATGTTTGGGGGATACAAAACATGGCCAGGAACCGTGTCTTGAACACAGGGTTGATGTTAACAAGATGGAGCGCGGAATCGAGAATGATTCTAATTTATGTCATGAAAACGAAAGATTTGATGGAGATGACCCTAAAGTAAACACATCTGGTGGTGCAGATCCCTTGGAGTCTGGAGTGAATGTTCGTAGAGCTCTTTCTGAAGGGCAGTTTCCCATTATGGCAGACCTTTCAAACACTTTAGATGCCGCATGGATTGGTGAAAATCACCCAGATGGTGGGAGGCCAAGACATAACTCAGCGTCCCTCCCCGACACAGTTACAGATAATTTGTATTCCGTACCCACGGCAGAAAATTTAGATTCAGAGGATCAGTCTGGAGATCGACGGGTTCCTCCTGTAGTACGTACATCCTCACCAGCATTGGTGTCTAAGAGTCTGGATAATCTGGAAGACTCGGTCAGTTGGTTTGGAATGCCCTTTATAAGCTTTTATAGATCACTAAATAAGAACTTCCTGGGCAATTTTCAGAAGCTTGACACTTTCAATGAATACAGCCCTGTGTATATTTCCTCATTCCGTGAATCAGAGCTTCAGGGTGGGGCTAGATTGCTTATGCCTGTTGGTATAAATGACACTGTGATTCCAGTTTTTGATGATGAGCCTACAAGTGCCATAGCTTACGCATTAATGTCACCCCAGTATCATCTGCAGCTTTCAGAAGACGTGGAAAGGACAAATACAGATTTCACGATGTCTCTATCGTTCATTGATTCGTCAAGCATGCAGTCATTCCATTCCGTTGAGGAATTCACCTCTGAAACATATAAAAGTATGGGTTCTACAGATGATAGCTTTTTGTCTTTGTCTGGGTCTAGGAACACGTCGGTTTTAGATCCACTATCATACACAAAGACTTTGCATGCCAGAGTGTCTTTTTCTGACGATGGCTCACTTGGTAGAGTAAAATATACAGTGACGTGCTACTATGCAAAAAAGTTTGAGGCTTTGCGCCAAATTTGCTGTCCACTGGAGTTGGATTATGTTCGGTCCCTTAGCCGATGTAAAAAATGGGGAGCTCAGGGTGGGAAGAGCAATGTTTTCTTTGCAAAAACATTAGATGATCGATTTATAATCAAACAGGTTACAAAGACAGAATTAGAGTCTTTTATCAAGTTTGCTCCTGCATACTTCAAGTACCTTTCGGAGTCTATAAGTACAAGGAGCCCAACCTGTCTGGCAAAAATATTGGGCATATATCAGGTATGTCTTTTGAGGTCTAAATTTTATCCTATCGTTTGTTCGTTCATAGTGGTGTATTTTCCAGCTTAATTTTACAGTGTTCCTCCTACAACGAGATGTGGCAAAAGTTTATCTTAATTGTAATCTTCATGTATCAAAAGCAATCATGTTAATCTGATTTAATTTTTTTCTTCTCATAATGAGAATTTTAACTTTGTCTTGTAAACTGAGCTGGGAGATTTGTCATTTCAATTTCATAAACAAGTCAAGTAGATCATGCTGATGCCACTGTTTATATTTGCAGGTCACATCAAAAAATTTCAAGGGAGGGAAGGAATCAAGGATGGATGTTCTGGTTATGGAAAATCTTCTGTTTAGGAGGAATGTGACCAAGCTCTACGATCTCAAAGGTTCATCGAGATCTCGTTATAATGCAGATTCTAGTGGAAACAACAAAGTTCTACTTGATCAAAACCTGATTGAAGATATGCCAACTTCGCCCCTTTTTGTGGGCAATAAAGCAAAGCGCGTGCTGGAAAGAGCCGTTTGGAATGATACTGCTTTTCTTGCGGTAAGATCTCTAACACTCTGTCAGTCTTTCACTCCATTACCTTATTTTCAGCTGCAAACCTAATGCCCTGTCCTCTCAGTATGTTAATTTAATTGCTCTCACTGATTGCAGTCAATAGATGTAATGGATTACTCCTTGTTGGTGGGTGTGGACGAGAAAAGGCATGAGCTAGTTCTCGGGATTATTGATTTT
The DNA here is from genome assembly GCA_035048345.1 of Echeveria elegans. Taxonomy (NCBI): domain Eukaryota; kingdom Viridiplantae; phylum Streptophyta; class Magnoliopsida; order Saxifragales; family Crassulaceae; genus Echeveria; species Echeveria elegans. The sequence continues at coordinate 5,790 of JAWWMW010072935.1, read as the reverse complement.
ATGAGACAGTATACTTGGGATAAACACCTTGAAACATGGGTGAAGGCATCAGGTATCCTCGGGGGTCCAAAAAATGCTTCTCCTACTGTTATCTCACCCAAACAATACAAGAAGAGATTCAGGAAAGCTATGACTACATATTTTCTAATGGTCCCTGATCAGTGGTCGCCCCCATCCATCATTCTGAGCAAATCCCAGACTGACTTATGTGAAGAAGATTCAAACTCAAAGGCAGACATGCAATCAAATGAACTGTGAGTCCATATGTTACTTGTACAGTTTTATCGCATTTTGCTTTGGTTATCATTATTTGCATAGTGGCTTAATATGTAGTTTGGTTTAAGAAAGCATATTTTGAAGATGCAGAACAGAACTTGTGTGATACCATAAAAATACCCAGAAGGATTGGGATATTGGGACGTCTCCAAGGCACGGTGTACAAAATATTGTTTTGTGGTAGCCTTGGAAATGCATACTCTGTGCAGCAGTCTGTGTAATTCTTTTTGTAACCAGTACATGTTGCAAACACTTGCAGCAGTCTGTGTATTCTTTTTGTAACCATTATATGTTGCAAGTCATAAATAAATGTTCATCATGTTGACATTGCCCTGGCTAGTTATGAAATGATGTTGTTCCAGACTGCTGTCCCTCCAGGCCAATGGTTGTTCTGTTTATAGCATTTATGATAGGGATAATGCCATTTAAATCTACAACTTTTCAATTTTGTCCATTTAAATTTTTAATTCAGTTTTGTCCATTTAAATCCTCAAGTGGATTTGTTGATTTTCAAAAAAATCTTAAGTTTATGTTGACTTTACCATTATAGATATCAGTTGAAGGTTAGGATTTAGGTCTATGATGGCAAAGTCAACATAAACTTAAGATTTTTTTGAAAGTCAACTAAGAAGTTGAAGATTTAAATTGACAAAATTAAAAAGTTGGGGATTTAAATACCGTTTTCCCATTTATGATATGCAATCTTTCTGATATTGTCTATGTTCACCTGCCTGTCCTCCTTTCATTGTATATTGCTTAATGTACTTCAAGTAACCTGCCCAGATATGACATAGCACTGTAAATTCGGACGGGCAGATCTTCCGCATTGTATGAACATGTTACGTCCGTTTCCACAGTTATAGATAATATGTATTTATATATTGGTGTAAACAAGTCGGGTATGCTTTCTGTTTGCGAATAAGCTCGGCCAAATCTCAATTTGATATTAGTCGAGTTAAACTTTAACATGACTTTCCAAATAGATTAAACAGTTAACCATGAGCAAAGTGATGCTCCACTCGTTTATGTCCGTGAATAACTCATCGGTTAGATGCTCAATAATTAATTGATAGTTCGAAAATGATTAGAAAGAAATTATTTCTCAATATTGAGTAAGAAATGGATAAGTTGAATTGGCCTCAAATTCAATTGTAAATCTCTTGAATAGGGCAGGTGATTTAGCAGTCTATTGATCGCTATGCCTTGATCTGGTCGCTTTACAAAAAAAATTGCGCAACTTGAAAGGACAAATCGAATAACAATTTATTTCGATATTTGTGTTACAATGAGTAATAGTTCGTACAAAATACAAGAACATTTAGTACATTAATATCATATTCAGAGGATTTAATCCGTCAACGCACATGCATCATACTTCCACCAGCATAAAAGAAGAATCACCTCAAATCCACGCAATGATTTGAACAAATTATTCAACTACAACAACACACTGTAGGCTTATTGGAGAAATATACCATGGGTGAGTTTGAACTCAAGACATCGAGATTTCATGGCAAGAGCTCAACCTCTCCCCTAACACCCTTGTCATCGACAAATTAAATAACAATTGTTCTGAATTTAAATACAGCTGAAATCAAATTTCTGAAACTCCTGATTAATATTACTAAATTATTCAACTACAACAAAGCGTGTATAGTAAAATTTCATTGTGTGAGCGTGAGGTTCATTTATGTTGAATTCGGAGTAAAGAAAAATGGCTGGAGGTTTTTATTGTTACTCAGGCTGAGTTTATGGCTACTGGGCCCAGACCTATTATGAGTCTCGAAGAGGTTATACAAGGCCCAAAAGTGGGTGTTTGATACACTTTCCTTTTGGATTATATTGGGAGCAAAAATGTAACAATCTCTCAGTGACAAAAACACCAATGTTTTTTTTTCCTCCTCCTAATAAGGCAACAAATGCACAAGTGAATGGTGGTAATTTTATCCAAAACAACTGGAGTATTCTGCTCTTGTTAAACGCTTTCGCACATATATATATATATATTTTTTTTTTTTGAGACCCAATTCGATGATTAACGATCAGTCAGCACCTATAATGGATATGTAAAATACATACATTATTACAAGAAGAAGGGCACACAAAAAAATTACTTATTGTTTTCTTTCACTTTCCAAAAAGTGAATTCTCACGGAAACAAACATACATGTGAATTCAAAAGAAGCAACACAAATCCAAATATTAATTTTGATACAACAAAGACTTCCAATTGATAAAGATCGATCAACGCAATCAGAAAGTTAAGACGGGCATTTGAAATTCTCAGGTGGAGTTTTTCCACAATCCACAAGTACTTGTAATGCAAGTGGTATAATGATATTGATGTTGAGAAGCTTTGCTCTGATGGTTGTGCATAGACATATCGCCGCGTCTAAGTCTAGTAGTCCTTTAAGCAATGGACAGCAAGTGTCAGTTGCACTTGGACCGATACCTATGTGAATTAGACCACCTAGTACGTCTACACATGCACCTAGCTTAAGTGCATCGATGGGGCATGTTTGTGGAGCTGCTGGTGGTGTAGGCGTTGGTAGTATTTGTGGTGGTGGTGGGCAGGGGACTGTTGTTGGTGGAGGGTGTACGATCGGTGGCTTTGGGACGTAAGGTGGTGGAAGGACTATTATAGGAGGCTGCACGATTGGTGGCTTAGGGGCGTAAGGTGGTGGTAGGACTATAGGAGGGTGCACGATAGGCGGCTTTGGGACGTAAGGTGGTGGAAGGACTATAGGAGGGTGCACCACTGGTGGTTTAGGTACGTAAGGTGGAGACGGAGTGACAATCGGAGGCTTAGGCACATAAGGTGGAGATGGAGTGACAATGGGAGGCTTAGGCACATAAGGTGGTTTAACAACCGGAGGTTTAGGGACATGAGGTGGCTTCGCGGTGGGAGGCTTAGGAGCATGTGGTGGTTTAGGGCTTTTTGGTGGCGGGCATGGTTTTTCAGGTGATTTCGGGGGCTTAGGGTGGACTTTAGGAGGCAAATGTGGCGGATGAGGTTTAGGATGAACAACGGGAGGGTGCACTTTGGGTGGCAAATGCGGCGGATGGACTATAGGAGGGTGGACCTTGGGAGGCTTGGTTGGTGGATCTTTTGGAGGATATGGGCAGTATGGACAAGCAATGGAGGTGTAAAGAGTGGATGAATGCAATACGAGGATGAAGAGCTTTGGCAAAACGTTTGCTTGATGACCCATTGAGGCCATGCGCACACACACAATGGTGACTCAAACTCACTATAGTGGTTCTTGTCAGTGTATATCAATCTGTAAGTGATGAAGATTATATATAAGGGAATGATGTGAGGAGAGAATTGCTACCAGGCGAGGGTGTTATTACTTGTTTATTGTTTGTGAATTATCGCTGGAATTTTTGTCATTTTTCAGTGACTTTCAGGGATACGAAAATAAATTAGATTAATTGGTGCAATTGGATCTTATACCGTCCGAAAAGTTCATGCAGTCTAACCACCTTCAAGTCGATGTCACTTTTACTCTGTAAAACAGTTGAAAATATCAGTGGTTATTTGAATTTATGATTTGGTTGATATACTGTACCATTTTACATTGTCTCTTTATTATAGTACTCAGTATATTTTAAATATATTTCTTGATTTTAGATTTATTTGTATTATCTAAGATTATAAATCTAATTACAAAATCATTTTATCTGAATTACATCGAATCAATGATGTGACTTATTTATCGCATTTGACCTGTGATAGTGATACTAGAGCATCTTCAATGGAGAGCCCAGGACCGTGTGTGAAGTGGCTTGACTCTTCTAACATCGCGAGTAGAAAATTAAGATTTAGTGGGACCATGTGTAAGTAAAAATGGACTTGTGCATTGAAATAAAATAACTATTTCTTTTTCAATCCCACTTTATATCTACGTGACATTAAAAAATATAATTGTATAAGTGAATTTAGACTGCCCATTGGAGATGCTCTGAGCTCCATCTCATCTTTAGGGATCGTCATTTTCATCTCCCTGGTTGATTTTTTTTATTAGAAGCTATGGTTGATTTTTATATTTTTATTAGAAGCTATGGTACATTTGGTACGTATAATGTACACTTTTTTTTTTCAATGCGCCCATCCGAGTAAAAATGTCAAAAATGACAGGCATAATTATTTGTCGTGTTCGAGTTAGGACAAATGGGGGGGACGCGTAACTCAAGGTGCAAAATGATGCTGATTTTAGAACACTTTAAAAGTCTTATCTATTTATCCCTGCAAAACAAGAACATCATCGACATGGGCGATCTCACAAAGATCTGCATCATGTCCCATGCATTATAAATTATTAAATAAATAAATCATTGTACTAATATTTCCCAAGTTACAAAAAATTCAACAGCAGCAGACACGGTTTTGAGAGGTGAGCAGTTTGTAATGTAGTAAGATTGAAATGTTGAATACGTAAAAGAATAACAAGTTGATGATTTTGAGTCCGTGACTTGCAACTAAACGCAGAGAGAGATTGAGCATTTGGCCCCCCAGTAAGTAATTTGAATCGGCCACATGCGAGCCTTTCACTAGCGGAATAGAGTAGTGGGGAGCACTTAAAGTTAAATATTACACAACCAGACAAATTCCAAGAGGAAAAATACAAGTGAAGAAAAAGAGTGTGTGGTTGATTGAATGGAGTAAACTTTGAATTGGGAAGGTGTGGTTAGGAGGGGGATTGCCTTTTGTAGTTGTCTTTTTTCTTTGGGCTAGGAAGCGTGGATTCTTTTGTTGTTCATATTGGTAAGAGAGGGCACTTGGTAGTATTATTATGATACTATCATATTTCTAATTTTGCTTACAAGTTCATTACACCAAATTTGAGTCTGTATGATCAGTTGTCAGCCACAAAATGCTGCCTTGATTTTTTAGTAACAAAGTTTACGTACGAGTCTGTTCCAATAATCATTATTTTCAATGTGTTATTCGGATTTACGAAATTTTAAAGTTGAATTCTATTATGATTTTTATTAAACTCATGGGGTACTGTACTAGGTATGTCTGGCAAATTACGAGTTCATATGCTCAAAGAAGTTGTTACTTTTTTATCAAAAAAAAAAAAGAGTTGTTACTTTATATGGTGTTCTATAGGGTTTAATCTTTCGCTATTCTGGGCAGTGCACATCACCAATGAAGGTTCCTCTTTTGCTGCTATTATTCGGGACACGGTGAAATTTTGTCTTTGCTGTTAAAGGTTTTTCATCGAAGAAACATTTCTTGAAGAGTGTTTGCTTCAAATTCTGCATGAAATTAAACTCCTTCAAATTATGGTTGGCTCATGCAGATATTGGTCTTCTGTGTCGCGACTCTTCTATGGACAGGTCCCTCTTTCAAATAAAAAGGAAACTGGTCCTGTATGGTGTTCAAGTTTTCAGATTTCCGTTCTTTTGAGCTGAACTGAAACTGAACTGGATTGAACAGAAAATTTAAAAATAATTAATAAATTACATTTGATTATTATTTTTTATTTTAAAAATAGTTTTAACAAT
>JAWWMW010072927.1:0-13980 GCA_035048345.1 Echeveria elegans | reverse complement strand
GGACGCACCCTGTGGAGGTCTTCAAAGTCGGCTGGTCGAGCTGCACAATTACTTCGATTAAACTTGGCCGAAATTGACCGAGTTTAACAATCCAAACTCGGCTTAAATCGATCCAATTCGGTCGAATTTGTTCTCTGACATACTCGGCTTAAATCGACTTAATTCGGTCGATTTAAACTCCTCAAACTCGGCCTAACTCGAGCTAATTCGGCTGATTTTGTTTTCTTTGTCTTCTTCCTTACTTCAACTCGGGCTAATTCGGTCAATTTGGACCGAATCCGTTCTGAATCTGACTTTGACCATAAAATGAAAGTTTTAGCTTTTTGAATTATCTTTCCAACCCATCCTGTTTCATTTCATTTGGACACCGAATGAGTCCTGTGGAAGCTTTCGAAGTGCTGATGGTCTACAATGTCCAAAATAGCCAATTTTTGCTCCATTTTGTTGTATTTTTGCTATGTATTGCTATTTGTCCTTGAAATTGTTATAAAATCTGTTTTGGACCTGAAACAGCAAAGTAAGCGTAAAATACGACCAAGATCATATGATAAATGCGAGGAAAATAGGTGAAAATATGCCTAAATAATAGTCATATTTTACACCGATCAGAAAGCATCTTGGAGAGATTGGATAGATTTTTACTAAATGGAAGATACATTGCTGAATATGGGAATCCGAAGATTACCCATATGCCCAGAATCAACTCAGATCATAACCCTATTCTGTGTGAGAAGGAGGAAAATATTAAATCTAAAGCTCGGTTCATTACCTTAGAATTTGGCAGAGACATCCAGGTTTGAAAAACCTGATTGTGAAGCATTGGCAGGAATCAGTTAATGCTAATCCTATGAAGAACTTCTCGCTAAAATTGAAAAATCTGCGAAGGGTGCTGCGTGTTTGGAACTGGGAAGTTTTTGGTGACATAAATAGAAAGGAAGAGGAGATTATGAACAAAATTACAGAGCTTGAGGAGGAGCAAGGGAAAGAATGGAGATCTGAAATTGAAAACAGAATTATTGAACAGAAATCTGATCTGGAAAATATTCTTTGGATGAAGGAAGCTATGGCGAGAGACAAAGCTAGAATCAGCTGGCTTAAAGATGGGGATAGAAATACGGCTTTCTTTCATGCTTCAATAAAAGCTAGGCGGAAAAACAACTCATTTCAGCTTCAGAGGACAGATGGGACCTTTACAAAAAGGAGAGAGGTTACTGGTGAGGCTGCGGTTGAATACTACAAGAGTTTGTTTAACCAATATTGCTCCCCTCCAAATATGGGCATGATGAAGATCATCAGCCCCTTGGTGAATGAGGAAATGAATACAAAAATCATTGAGATTCCTGACGTTATGGAAATAAAGAAGGCGCTTTTTGGAATGAACCAAGAGGGAGCTCCGGGTCCGGATGGCTTCTCAGTGGAGTTTTATAGATTTGCTTGGGACACTATATGTGAGGACTTAGTGGCAGCGGTGCAGTGTTTTCTCAGGGGATTCCAAATTCCTGCTGATTGGGCCTCGACCACGCTGACCCTTATACCAAAAATCAAAGCTCCATTCAAAATTGAACACCTTCGTCCTATCAGCCTATGCAATGTCAATCATAAAATTATCTCGAGGATGCTTAGCATCCGGCTGGGTGAGATTTTGCCAGACATCATCAGTCCAGAACAGGCAGGGTTTATTAAGGGGCGAAATATACATGAAAATATAGTCCTCGCCCATGATATCACCCATGATTTACACAAAAATGAGCAAAGATGGGAATGTGGTTATTAAGCTGGATTTGTCAAAAGCTTATGATAGGATTTCCTGGTCATACCTTATCAGAGTACTTAGAGCCTTTGGCTTCTGTGAAAAATGGTGTGACCTCATATATAGATGCATTTCAAATAACTGGTATTCAGTGTGCATTGAGAACCAGTCGTTTGGTTTTTTCAAATTAGCCTGTGGAGTGAGACAAGGTGACCCTCTTTCACCAGGTCTGTTTGTGATAGCAATGGAGTGGCTATCGAGGATGATAGATCAGATGGTGAAGGAAGGAAAAAATCAGAAGATACTCGACGAAAAGGGGGGCTCTTCAAGTGTCTCACCTGTTATTTGCAGATGATATCCTTATCTTCACAAAAGATAATCCACAAAGTTTAGCTGAACTGATAAGAGCGATACAGAATTTTTGTGACATATCTGGTGAAGTTCTCAACCCAGCCAAGAGTCAAATTTTATTCTCCAAAAATATCAGTGAGGAAAGAAAAACCCAAGCTTTACATGTCTCAAAATTTACGGAAGGATATTTACCTGTTCAGTACCTTGGAGCTCCTCTTATGCAAGGTAGAGTGAAGGGCGAATATTTCTCATATCTGCTGGACAAAATAAAGAGCAGGATTAATGGATGGAAGAGTGGCTCCCATCAAGTCTGTTTTGGCAACTATGAGTAATCACGTTATGTCTGTCCTCCCCGTCTCGAAAAAGATTCTGAAAAATATGGAGAGTCTGATATCAAACTTTCTATGGAACCAGGGCAGTGATAGAAAGCACCATTGAGTTAGATTTAATTTGATTTGCCGTCATAAAAGTGAAGGTGGCCTTGGCATAAGGGGCCTGCAGGATAATATGAAAGCGCTACATGGAAAACTAGCTTGGAATTTTTTGAATCAAGGCCGCCTATGGGCAAGGTTTGCAAAATCAAGATTTCAAGTTGGAAAAAAGGCTCTCATATATGGAATCGCATTAGTAAGCATATCGTTCGTATAAGAGATAAATCCTACTGGGAGGTTGGTGATGGGTCAGCTGAGGTGGGAAAGTTCTTAGAGCATTATGGGAACACATGTGGTGCTTACATGGCTAGACAGACTATAAAAAAGGTTTTAGAACATCGGGCTAACCAAATTTATTAGCAAGATCCCGGAAGAATTCAGGAAATACTATGAAAATACGAAGTTTGTCAATGAAGGCAGCAGATTAATCTGGACTGGGGAGAGCTCAGGTACCTTTTCAAGTAAAAGTAGCTAAAGTTCATTAATGTAGATCATTCGAAAGAAAGTTGGGGGAAGAGTATTTGGAAAAGATGGATCCCAGATAGGATTTCATTATTCATATGGAGGCTGATTCATAGAGGTCTCCCGCTTGACGAAAATGTCAAGAGAATGGGCATCTACCTGGTGTCGAGATGTCAATGCTGTTATTCATCTGAAGAGTCGATAGAGCATCTATTCTTTGAAGGCAGATGGGCTACCAAAATCTGGGATTTTATAGCAACTCTATTTGAAAGCAATAAGCCCAAATCGATGAGGGATTTTATAGAAGGGTGGACAAAGAATGTTTGTATGAAGAATAGTGTGAAAAAGCTGCGTATGAGCTTAGCCTTTTATGGCATGTGGTACATCTGGAATCTGAGAAATGAAAAAGGGCATGGGAAGAATGTTCAGCTCCAAATTAACCATTTCACGAGATGGGCAATAAATATAATACATCTGATTCCAAATGTAAAAGAGGAGGATCTGCTATTTCGCAGAATACTCACTGTTTTAAGGATCCCACTGGATGTCAAACCCATTGTCAATGGGAGGTGGTGTTGCTGGAAACCTTGCGAGGATGGCAATACTATGAACCTATACATCTCTGAGGAAATGAAAACTGGTACAATGCTTTGTAGGGATGACAGGGGTGAGTTCATAATGGCAAAAGTGGAGGACATAGATGCTGATGGAACCTTTGGAGATATATGTAACATTTTGATTAAATTCCTTGAGACTGTACAGGACAAGGGTGTTTGCGTGAAAAGGGTCCTTAGCTCCCATCATCTCATGGTGCCCCTAACCAATAAATATGGGGGCTACTAGCTAAATGAGGACAGACGGAAGCTGAAGGAGGTAATAGACCGATTTAAGATTACTACAATTGAAAAGGTATCTCCAATGATTATTCACTCGGCTGTCTGCATTAGCTATGTCATGCCGAAGGATATGCTTGTTGAAAGCAGCAAAATCTTAAGGCAGACAGCAAAGGTCAGCTTGAAGCACGATAGGCTTTGCTCGGAGATGTTCTGCTTCAAGAATGACGATGACTGGAACACGACTTATTGGCTCCCAGGGCAGGTGCGAGACAACGGAGGAGCTCGATGTGATATGGCCTCAAGTGACAGGCGCAATCGACAATCAGATGGCAATATCCGTCGGCGCAATTCCTCAATTTGGCCGTAGGGGTCGGATTGTATTTTTCGTATCCTTTGGGGACCTGGCTTCTTAATATCCTAATAATAGAAGGATTGGTGTTGTAATTAGATAGAAGGTTGGTTTTTGATGTGTTTGGAGTCTATGTTGTTTTTGGTTGGGGGATGGGTGCCATCCCCTCCCTTCCTCTTTTTTTCTTTTGAATAAAAGTTTAGTTAAAAAAAAAGGGTAAGATTTGTCAGGTTTTTTTTTTTGATTGGGTTGTCTAGGGTTGATTATTCACATAGGTTTAAGCTAATTTTTAAATGTCAAACAGAGAAAGTGATACATAGGATATTAGTTTTCTATCATTACTAAAGGTTTTGTAAAACTAATGATAATTTTATGAGCATTCATGCAAATATAATGTTCCAAAAAAGATGATTGGTGTTTATATGGCATCCCACTTCAGACTTAAAATTTTGTTTAGTCTCAAAGCAAATGCATAAAAATATTATGAGGGAAGGGTTCTTGCCAGGTTCTCTCGTGTGAAGGTAGACCACAATGTTCATCACTATTTCTAAACAGATGGCAAATAAAACACAAGGCATAATTAAGGATACTTACACGCCTAGTTTAATGTTTTGGCAAAGATGTAACAAAGCACCACTAAGAATCACTAGCAATAAGTTCTTTGCTAGGATTCCTTCTCACAAGGCCGTTAATGTTTGAAGTGTCTGTCCACCTTTAAATCCCATTTGATTTTTTGTTCATCAAGCCTACAAATAACGTACTTTGTATGCACAATCCTTTCTTGCACATGACTCCTTATTGAAATAAAGGATTGTGAAAACTTCCTTCAACTGATCTCGTGATGTATAGTCGGAAGCTCCTAAACTTGTCCCGGTGTAAATTGATGACTATAGGATCTTCAACACTAGCTCGCTCTAACTTAGTGGGCACACATTCATTTGAGTTTTCATTTCTTCTCTTAGGTGCCCAATATATATTCATTTGAACTTCTTTTTGCTTCTATGCAGGTTTGCTTTAGGAATGGATCCATGGGTAAGTACTCAACAAATCATCATACATTTGTTCCATGAGTGACTGACCGTGCATCGTTGTGCACTGCAAATTGTTTCCCTTGTGTTCACCACAAGTATAGCGGCTAAGTAAGGGGTTGATCCCACAGAGAGTTGTTAAGGTCGGTTTCTTTCCTATATGAAAACTTAAAAGAACGATGGGGGTTTTGAGAGTTCTTTCTTCGAATGCAAGAAAAGTAAGCCGAAGAAATCAATCGAATTCTTTATTTGTTATTAAAACATAAAGGCCTCGAGCTATCCCTTGTATTAGTTTATTTATCATCGACACTAATGAATTTAGTAAACGTTTCACCCAATTACTCCCCGTCAAGGTACCTAATCGGACATACTCATAGTCGGTGCAACTCCTATGTTAATAATTCCTCTCTCGACTAACACACGCGCGCTAACATGCAATTAACTGAGGGTCTCCTCTAATTATCACATTCCGAAATCTCTAATTAGATAGACTATAGAAATCTAATAATCTAATCGAGTTTACCCGTCAAAGTCTCCCTCAAAAGATCCGAATTCATGCAATATGCTCATAAGGAATTAATAATAAAACGGTTCATGGTATTTATGCGCAAGCCTCAAAACAAACTAACACAAGTTCATGCTCTAACCGATAAAATGAAAATAGCTTGTCATTGCCAAGTACATTATCATAATAAATATTGAACTAAAATTGAAAAGAAGAGGGAAAAGAAAAACTGGTTGTGTGTCTTCAAAGTCTTGAACGTTTGTATGCTCAACCTAGACTCCTTGGAAGCGGCGACAGGAGAAAGGGGGCAGGATGCGAATATGGGACGAACGGAGGCAGTCACTCACTCCGTTCGGTCCTCCGTGTGTGGTGCAATTTCTGATTTTTCTTGATGATTTTTGTCCATGCCTAGCACTCTATTTATAGTTCTAGGCCCCATCGGATCACTTGCCCAAATCCTAATGAAATTTGAAGTTCATCTAGCCCCATAATTTTGGAACAACACTGAACCGTATCTTCTAGACCTTGTTCGGAACTCTTCAACTTTGAATATGATTTTGGAGTAAACAAGAGAGTTGTAGGTCTTTGAATCCGCTTTTCAACAGTATATGAATCATTCAAAACGGCCAAGATATACGTTCCTGGTAACCTTACAAAGTAGCGGAGGTCGAGCTGTCCAGAATGGAGTCTTGTTGATAAATTTGCCATCCTAAATTTTCGGATTTGGTCTGGATAATACTCCAACTTTGAGTTCCATCATTAGATAATGTACCTTGGCTCTGGAATCAGATTTATCTTCTTAGGAAATTTGGCTGCTCCCCTTGTCCTTATCCAAACCGTCGGTCCTTATCTAGTTATACATTATTTCGTCCTTTATCTTCAGTTTCAACTGCCTTAACATCTGATTTCTTCTCTGAGGTCTTCTTGAGAGTTGTAGATAATCTTTCCTACTTTCCAACGGTGTATGGGCTGTTCCAATCAGACTTAGGGTCTAATTTCTAGAGAAATTTTAATCCAACTCGAATTAGGACTGCAACGTGCGCGATCAAAGTCCTTGCACAAGCAGGTCGCGAATCTCCAACTCATGCTCAACATTTCCAATTCCGTTAAACTTCCTTCAGAGAAATTTTGCCTTTAACTTTGTCATTTTAGCTCGTATTCATCATTTCTTCATTTTACGCCCTGAAATATAAAATTACACCAAAAGCGTAATCTTATACAGAAAAATATATAAACACGACAAGTATTAGGGACCTAGATGAGCGCCAAATTATGCTTTATCCGTGACTCGACATATTCAAATTCAATCCATCCACCCAAAAGAACCATCGAATCTTCTGGGAATAGATGAGAGGGATCATCTTGCTTAATTCTAATCATTTCCATTATGTGTGAATCATAATTAAAGAAGTCCACATTCTCTATAGATTCCTCCAAAACATGTTCCTCTTCAATTCACGATAAGCCTTTACACTCATAATAAGAAGTTTCGTGACCGAGTTCCAAATTCCCTAGGTTCTTCATATGTTTGTATATGATGATGATTGGCCATTTTCATTTCGACATTCTCCTCGACGATGTATACTCCCGTATCTTTTGGGAGTTTTCAAGAATCTTTCTAATATTGTACTTGTAACAACCTCATTGGCGGAGGCACCTCTGGACCAGGGAGGGCCTAGGCCCACCCACAAATTTTAAATTCGATTTTTATATAAATTAAAACGCTGGAACATTCACTCCCGTCTCACCTCCACTGCTCCACACCACTCAAGTCGTTCCCAAATCAAACGACCTATTACAAAATCACATTCGTCGTCTGGCGCTAATCCTAATTCCAGCTCCAAGTCTCTGCCGTCTCATAATTTCCAAGCCGAAATCTGAGTTCTCAAGCCTAGGCTGAGCTTGCGTCTGGCCGTTTCCGAAATTCCAAGCCTCTTGCCCTCTCACGCCTGTGCTGGACACTGGACCTGCTGCTAGTACAATATCTTGATAGCCTAATCAAAATTATTTGCATTTCACTTTCTCGATACTTGAACGCGTCGTTGTACGCGTCAAATTTGTATTTATAGTGTACCTACTAAACACACTCAGAAAGCGGTAAGCAGGGTCGAACCCACAAGAGAGCGGTGAGTTTGAGTACGTTTTAAAAGCTACAACTAAACTAAGTTCTAAATGGGGGGGGGGGGGGGGGTTGTAAGAATGTTTGGTTATCACTACGGAAAATTAAATGAAAGGGTTTAACAATAATGAGGAAAATCAGTCCTGGAAATTGCTCATGCAACTAGTAATCATTGACATGGTAAGAATATGACATGCAATATTGAATTAAAGCAATTGTTCTCGATAGAGACACAACCTACGTATACTCGCTAGAGCGATATGTTACCTGTCGTAAACAGATAATCTTGCTAAAGAATTACCTAATTTACTATTATCCGCTAGAGTCTCAAGTAAATATAACGATCACGTAGTCACAACACAATAATAATTCCACCGCTAGGCTTAGTCACTATCATGCAATTAACATAATTGAGTTTCACCGCTAGGCTACGCACAATAAATAATTAAAGCACGCAATAACGCTAAAGAACGGGAATAATTCAACATGCAAGTATATATGAATTAAACGCAAGTCTCATACAAATATGTTGCAATTACAATTCCCCAAACTGAAAATAGATTTATCTACTGAAAAACATTGTATTGATATAACTAAATAGAGTTGATGAATTTAACATAATAAAAGAACTGTTACAAACGAAAGGTCCGCGTACAGAAATTAAAGGACTGCTGCGTGATCTTCTGTTGTCCAACTCCAATCCTGCTTCGCTTTTCTGACGTCCCGCGCTCCTTAATAAGCTCAATTTCCACCAGTTTGCATTTATGTGCCTAAATATACCTGCGCAATGAAACACTACCCAATAGTAACATTTTATCACGAAAATATACACAAAATACGAGATTTAACAACTAGATGGATCGTATAAATACGCTCCATCAATACTCAATTTTCCCGGACTTGAAATTTTTAAATTGTCGTTTGTGATATTTGTTACTTTTATTTGTGCTACTTTACGGATGTTGTGGAAGCTAATTTATGGGAATCGTATATCGGTATATGAGCGCATTCAGTTGGTGAACTGTAAGGTTTCATTTATGCACAACAACCCTAAACCCTAAACCCTAAAATATTTCATAAAATTTAGGGTGTCATAAAAATGAAGTGTCATAAAAGGAATATAAAGCACAACAACCCTAAACCATACCGTGGAAAGATGAAGTGTCATAGAAAAAGAAACAAGTGTCTGAGTACTAAATCAAAGAAAAAAAGGTCACCTTTTTCGAAGGAATGCGAACAAATCACATACAGAGAAATCGATAACCATGAAACAAGAACTCTGAACATAAGACAAAACCATCTCCCACTCTTTTGAAATAATTTGCATCTCGGCAAATAATTAGAATTTTGTTATTCTAACATGATTAGGTGTGTACAAGTATAATAGGCGATTGATGCACGAATTAGGGCATACTATTCAGACATGAGTTGTTTGGCCGTTTTAATATTATTTATTCCTAGTGCTCAAGACTTGTTCTGGACGATCAAGGTTGAGAGTGAGGGATTTGATGGAGCGCATTTTGATGCTCACTTGGTTCATTAATTCAACTTTTGTTTGTAAATTTATATGTACAAGATTACTCATTTCTCATAGTTTTGTATTTAGATGATAAAAGGTGGTAAGGATGAATACGAGCTAAAAGGATGCATTTTGGAGACATTTCTCCTTGAGAGAAGTCATGGAAGAAAATGAGGTACAGAGCTAAAGAGACCATTTAGTTGTTTTGCAAATAAGTGTACAAGTTGAAGAGCATGTGCAATTAGAAGGAAGTGCATGACCAAAACAGTTTGTGCAACGAAAATGAACTAGTCAAGGGTAGCGAGCCGAGATGATGTTAGCACTCGCTGGGAACTGCCTTACGCTGACATCATCAACGCCTTTGGCTTCCAAAACCTGATTTTCAATAAAAGAATATATTCCTAATTAAAATATGAATTATCTAATTAAAAGGGGTTCTTAGTATCCATGGAATACTTTTACAATAAATATAAGCTTAAGGCTAGAGGTTTCATATCAATAATCATTACTGAATCAAGGAATATGAGAGCATCAAGGAGTGGAGAAACTAGACAAAGCGAGTGTGAGTGACAACCAAGTATTACGGAGCGAGGGAGAGTGAAACGAAGTATTCCGACCAGACAACTATTTCTTTCTCTTATGTTTCTATTTATTTTACGATGTTGAGCAACACTAGCATGCCTAGCTAATTCTATTATTTTGGTTAGAGCATGAAATTGTGAATGCTGATTTTTGAGATTTGTTCTTAATGCCTTGCAAGTTCTCTCAATAATTATTGTGTGCTTAATTTCAAGATTGCATTTTAATTTATTAATGGAAGCCTTTAACCGCAGACTTATTAGAACAACACGCTCCCTTTTGTTAAACTAATTGAATATCTTGATGATGATAGTTAAGAATTGCACTTGAACAAATATATGACATTAACGGGATTCGTGTATGTTTAGTCTAGGTAAAGAATTAATATTGCATGAGTCTTGATGGATAGTATGCATGGATTAAATTATCTTGATGGATCAATAATTTCACATGGAACAAATAGCTTCGGATTCTTTATGATCAATGATAAAACAAGTATCACAAGGGATTGTTTAAACCGATATACTTCATCAAATATAACCGTGCAATTGCTTTCTTTATGTTCGCTCGTCTCTTGCTTTCATCACTTAAACTTACAACAAAAACAAATCTTTTTAGTTCATCTAAGATAAGCTACAATCGACACTCTCTGTGGATCGATCTCTTATTTATTCACTATACTAAGCGGATAAGGAAGGGATTTAATTTGAGGCATACTACGATGTGTCAAAAGGCAGATAGACAGACAGCAAGTCACGCAACTCCACCGCACAAGTGTGCAACCCTCGATTAGTAACTACCCGAGATGACATCAGCATCTACTTAGCACCGCCTTTTGCTTCTAAAAGCTGATTTTTAATAAAAGAAAATATTCATAAAGTAATTAGGAGTTATCTAACTTTCTTACTTTAAATTTTAGGAAATTCCTAGGGTTTCTTAATCCCAAGGGAATACTTTTACTATACTATAAGTTTAAGGCTAGTGTTTCTGAGGATTAAGCATTCAACACAGTATTTTTGAGTGCATCAGGAGAGACTGATGGTAAGGAGTCCGAGTACACGGCAAAATAAGGAAGGGGCGCGGCCGTATTTCTTTAATCACCACACACTACTACCTTCTCTTGTTTTCTATTTATTTTATGTTGTTGAACAAAGCTATGTAGTGCTCGTTTTTTGTGATTCGTTCTTAATATCTTGCATGTTCTATTATTGATTCTTATGCGCGTGAATTCTGTGATGGTATAGTTAATTTAATAAGGGAAGATGTTAACCGCAAACTTGTTAGAATAACTTATTTTCTATTATTCAGCTAATTGAATAGCTTGACAATGATAATTAGAAGTGGCGCTATAATAAATATCTGCTACCTTAACAGGATTTGTATATGTTTAAACTAGGAAACAACTAATATCATATGCGTCTTGCCAGATAGTATGTGCGATTAGATTACTTTGATAGAAATATAATTTACATAGAACAAATAACATAGGATTCTTTATGATCGATAATAAAATGAGTAGTACAAGTGATTGTTTGAAACCGATTCTTGACATGTGTAAGTATACTGTGTCACGAATAAGTCAAACAAATTTATAAGAAACTAGGGTGATTTAGTGTCGAACTCAAGGGAAAAGTGGAAACCTAGATTTATCAACTACTTATCAACTAAATGGTTGTAAAGGTTTGGGGTTTAAATTCAGGTTTGTTAACAAGTGGTGTAAAATAAACAATTTAAATGAAAGATGACTAGGTAACTTAACCTATGGTACTCACGAATTTCATCAAATAATTTGAAAAAAAATAAAGAATGATTTTAGACATGTTTGACAAGTGTAAGACTAAACATGTAACTATGATATAACTTTCACTTGGCGTTTTCCGTTGAACTTTTTTTTGTAGAAATTCAATCACTGGTGAGACTGTTTTCTTATTCAATTGAATATGTTTTAAATTACTCTTTCATTGCTCGTATAACATCACTGGCGAGACTGTTTTCTATACTCTCGATTTAAGAATATTTAACTTCAAAATACTAGTTTTATCCTTGGCGGACACAACACTAGCCTAGGTTCACAAACGTTTTTCTCTAGAATTAAAGTACTTACGCAATGAGAGCAATCCTAGGTTCACAAACATTCTTCCCTAGAATTAAAACTACTCAAATAATTCTATTAGTCATTTCGTCATATACATAACATGCACGACACAAATATAAGTTAAATATATTTGTTTCATCCATAAAATGTATGTAAAATTCATTCAATCATTCATGAGTACCCAAGGATCCGTTAGACCCTTGTCATCAAAACAACTACTCACTCTTGTCGAATGATAAATGATACATGATTGAAATGAAATGTAAAGACAAAATTTAAGTTTAGAAATGCTTAGTAAT
This sequence comes from Echeveria elegans, assembly GCA_035048345.1. NCBI lineage: Eukaryota > Viridiplantae > Streptophyta > Magnoliopsida > Saxifragales > Crassulaceae > Echeveria > Echeveria elegans. Next base: position 1,657 of record JAWWMW010072927.1, on the reverse strand, counting down.
GTTGACAGGTCTTCAAAGTGATGTATCTTCTTTATTCTTTGCGATCGAGTTGGCATGCTTGAGCAAAAATGAAACTTGGAAATGAAGAGGGTTGGTCGCGTGTAAGGGAAAAGAGGAGGCTCTCCCCTTATTTTATATAGTGTATGATGGCCTGCATTTTGGCTCTTCCTGCCTTTTTTCTCTTCTAAATGAACTCTCCTTTTATAGAGTTCCGTAAACTCTTTACTTCCCACCATTCCGAAAGAATACAAATCCTTCAAAATTCCTTCATAATGCCACTCCATTAATTCTTCACCATAATATCTACATGCCTCTTGGACTTTTTTTACATAAATACTCCATTTAAATTCTCTTTGGTGGTCGAGTAAACTGGTCCCTTTAATTGCTTGAGCATTCCATTCGGTCGAGTAAAAATTGGTTGAGTTCAACATTCCATTCGGTCAAGCTGAAGAGTAGGATTTCAACTCGACTTAGCTTCTACCCTCTGTTTCTTTGATGTACTCTGATTCTGTCGAGTCGCTTCTCACTTGGCCAATTCATTACCTTCTATTTGTCTTACTCGACCGATTCACTTTTCAGCTCGGCCGAGCTAACGTTAGCTCCACTCCGTCGAGTGAATTCTCATTCGTTCTAGTGAGTTCTTATTTGGTCGACCTGACCCTTTCTGTTAGCTCCACTGATCAAGTGAGATTCAGCTCCACCGAGTATGACCTTCTATTCTGAGTGTTAAATTTGACCATACAAATGGTCGAGCACAATTTGACCAAAAATTTCCGACTTCGCTCGATTTTTCCTCACTTTTGCTATGTTTTGCTCAAAGCTTCTATAATCATCAGAAAATGTATTTCATGCCTAGAATAACGATATGAGTGTAGAACACGACTAATTTTATATTGTAAATACATTGAATACAAGCAAGTATGTGCGTAATAATAGACATTTACGACACTAATCAAATACCCCGCACTTAAGAGTTGTTCATCCCGAGCAATCTATGCTCTAAACATACTTAAAATTAAAATCTATGCCCAACTCTTTTTATAGGAATACAAATGCATTTAGTATAAGCATCAAGCCTTTAATCCCCTAGGCGACCCTAGTAGACGAGTTATAGTCTCGCGGGAGTTTTCAGAAAAAGAATACTCACAAATCCTGATAGTAGTCATCCATTTAAAAGTTCGACATTTGATCACGTAGTTTCCTGAGTAATTGACACGCGTCGTCGTACGCGCCAAATTAAATTTATTTTCCTTCAAACAGCTAGAACAACGGCAAGCAGGGTCGATCCCTCGAGGAATTTATTAGTGAACGTTTCCTGTAAAATAAACTAACTTGGGGGGGTTTGTGAGAATTGTTTTAATAGAAAACAAAGTGAGAAAATTGCAGGGGTTTAATTAATCAGATGAGAAGGCACGGTTCAAGACAACTACTTGTAACTCACTCTTTATCATCGATATAGATCATACAATTTATATTATCTTATAACTCTAACACATTCCGGCAAAGGTAACATGCATTGGCTTCTAATGTCGTTCTACACTGGGCAAACGTGAATAGAACTCTTACGGCAAAGTAGCATTAAGAATCAAGCGAGTTAAATTAATGGGCAAACATTAATGCACAATCCCTAGTGTTCTACTTATTTTTACGGCAAAGT
>JAWWMW010072916.1:0-13981 GCA_035048345.1 Echeveria elegans | reverse complement strand
TATACAAACAAGATGTTATCATTTAAAAATTCATGCATACTACCCCCTACATCACACTTAAAATTTGCTTAATCCATAAGCAATTCTATAAAAAATAACAAGATAGGGTATAGAGGGACTTCTCTAGTATTGACGATTAAATCCAACTTCATGCGCTCCTTTCCATTTTTCTCCAAAATCTAATTCAAAATCATTTATCTTTTAAGCGTCACAAACAGATTGTTAGTAAATGACGCACATGGTATGTATTTAGAGAAAGTGAGAAATTCACTTTACTCTACTCGACCGGATGGTTGAGTTAGTCTTGTCGAGTAGATTGTCCAATATGAGTGGTCGAGTGAACTCGACCAGATTTCCAGTCGTCCTCCTTTTTATTCATTTCCCTTTCCAATTCTTCAAGTCCTTCACTTGGTCCCTCCTCCATTTCATTTACGTTTTCCTCAGGAGGTACACTACAAGAAAAATGTTAATTTGCATCTGGTTGGGAGGTGATAATGTGAGTCGCCCAGCGTGACACCTTGTGGCTGGACTCCAACCTACAAATTAAACAAAAAAATTGAGTTAGTTTATGCAACAGTTGTTTGAACATTAAATATTTAAAGACATTGAAAATTAACCTCCCGCCAAACAAGTTCATATCCCAAACAGCGTTAAGATCGAGGGTCTGTACCAGACAAGCTGCTCGAGCAGCAGCTCTAACCGCCAAGGTGGCGACATCTATCTCGGCCGAAGGGCTTGTATCACTCATGTCCGCCGTGTCACGTGTTCCCTGCCTGGGTGAGTCCGTTGGAGACTCGAGACCCAGAAGAGTGGTGAAGGCGTACCCGTGATCCCCTGACTCGGTTCTCTCCGAACTCCTAGCCCGTGGCTCAGCCTCAGCATGATGTGCATCTGGTAGATCCTATCCAGACTCGAGAGTGTCTCACATGACCGTGGCTAGTGTACCCCATGATGATGTCCCGTCATAATCTCAAATTTATAAAATAATATAAATTACAAATTTAGTCCTTAATAGCTAAAAAAAATTACATACATTATGCCATAATGAACCAATTATCTAATTAGTCCTAATTCAACAATTTCAGCGATTCCACAAATTCAACAATTCTAGAAACTCAACATTTTCAACTTGAACAATTGTACGAATTTAACAATTCCACAAATTCATCAAATTCCACAAGTTCAACAATTCCATAAATATCAACATATATAATTCCACAAATTCAATACTATACATACAAACAAACAATCATTTCAACAATATCAATTTCAAATTCAACAATTGTACAAATTCCACAGTTACACAAATTCATCAAATTCCACAAGTTCAACAATTCCACAAATATCAACATATACGTATAATTCCACAAATTCAATGCTATACATACAATTAATCAATTCAACGGCATTAATTTCAAATTCAACAATTTTACAAATTCCATAATTCCACAAATTCATCAAATTAACTGAGAATTGATGAAATTAAAAGATATTACCGGGGAGGGCGGTGCGGCGGTGATGGAGAGGCAGTGGTGCGACGGTAACGACTCGGTGAAGGAGAGGAGAGGGAGATTGTTGCTGGGAAAAATAGTTGAGTTTGATTTTTATATTCAACATTAGCGTCCACGCGGTAGCTAAATGAAATCCTAGCTTAGCGAGCATGTGGTCGCTAACTGATTAAACTACTTCCAAATACGAAAATTAGCCACTATGTGTTCACTAACTGATTTATTTGCCGCCTAAAGGTCGAAACTTAGCGACCACGTGGACGCTAAGCGAGTAAACTACCGCCTTAAAATTAAAAATTAGCGACCAGGTGGTCGCTAACTGATTTATTTTTCGCCTAAAGGTAGAAAATTAGTGACCACATGAACGCTAATTGATTAAACTACCGTCCTAAAATAAAAAATTAGCGACCATCGCTAACTGATTTATTTTCCTCCTAAAGGTCAAAATATAGTGACCATGTTGACGCTAATTATTTTTTTAATACTTTTAAAAAATCAAAATAATTATTTTTAATTATTTTTACAAAATTAGAATTAGATTAGCGTCTATGTGGACGCTAATTCATAGTATTTTTTTAATTAAACCCTAAAACCCTAGTCGACCATTAGCGTCCGCGTTGACGCTAAGTTAATAATTAGAAAATGAAATTAAACAATTAGCAACCACGTGGACATCAATGTTTTAATTAATTTTTTGCCTTTTTGCTCGTGTGTGACCCTTTTAACGTCTGAATCAGTCTTTGATCCAAACATATGAATTGTAGCATTTTGAGTCATCTTTGCAACCAATTCTGTTTCGTCTCCATCGGATCAATGACTAATCTTTTAGAAGCTTCCGAAGAACAAAAGGTCATGAAACACACAAGGTGCTGAGACATTATTCTCTTAACGAGACACAAAACTACTACTTTGAAAGGTATGCTTCAATCATACAAGAAAATCAAAATCACTTATCTTGTATGGCATGAAGAAAGTTTGTATAGTAAACAAGATAGATACATACTTTCAAATTAGTAGTTTAGTGTCTCGTAAAGAAGAATAATGTCTCTAAACATTGTGTGTTTCTTGACCTTTCGTTCTTTAGAAGCTTCTAGAAGATGAATTATTTATCTGATGGAGACGAAACAGAATCTGTTGAAAAATGACTCAATGGTACAATTCATATCTTCTGCTCAAAGACTGATTCAGACATTAAGAGGGTCAAACACGGGCAAAAAAACTAAAAAAATTAATTAAAACATTAGTGTCCACGTGTTCGCTAATTTAATAATTTGAAAATAAAATTAAACAATTAGCATCCACGTGGTCGCTAATGGTTGACTAGGATTTAGGGTTTAATAAAAATATATAAATTAGCATCCACTCAAATGCTAATATAATTTTAATTTTTTTAAAATAATTAAAAATAATAAGTTTGATTTTTTAAAATATTTATAAAATAATTTGATTTTTAAAAAATATAATTATTTCTTGACAAATTTTTCACACTAAAATTAGCATCAACTTAGACGCTAAGTGGACACTAATATTTTTTGCCAACTTTTTGCACGCAAAATAGCGACTAAATTTACGTCGACGTCCATGTGGTTGCAAAAAAAATGCGTCCAATGTTTGTGAGAGTCTATTTGGACGCTATGTTTGCGTCCATTTATTTGGGCGCTAAACTGTCAGATTGGTGTAGTGGTACGCTTTCCTCTCCCGTATTAGCGTCAACACCTCAGGTATTATCAGTCCAGAAGGGATGTAGAGGTGGTGATGCGTATCCATCATATCACATCTTGGTATGGAGATTTTTCATCATATCCCCTTGCAAATGAAGTGCTTCATATGTGTAAGTTGCGAGGGCATTAAGTTTCATCAAGACCTCCTCATAATCATTCGTTGGAGGTGGGACGGAAGATGACGTACCTTCGTGGTCCACAATCCACATGAGGTGAAGGTGATGGATTTTCCTGCCCTGGAATTCTATCTCCAGCTAAATACTTTCGCGTACCATACTGCGTATGGACAAGTTTAAGAAGACCTCGATGAAGCATCTCATTCTCACCCATTGTCTTCTTGGGTAACGACTTACTTTGGTCGAGTGAAAATCCAACAAATTTTGCTATCATTGAAACAAATTGACCACCACCAATATAACTACTCTAAAACCAATGGAGTTATGCTCTTCAAGTACTTTGGTGATGACAATAAGTGGATCAAATTTCACCCTTTCGTACATACAACACATGAGGTCCAAATCACGTGTGTTTACCCATCATTTGCCATTCGTACGGAGATAAATGCAAGTTGCAATGAATCTATGGATAATTTCCGAACCGATATCTCAATCTCCGTAGCACGTCGTGGAGGTTTGTAGTCAATCTCCTTCTTGGTTATCATCATCTTCTCTTCTGACACATAGAGACACAAGGTTTGGTCTTTTTTTTTATGTTAAATGCTTTTCTTAAGTCATTTCCCCAAAGAGAAAAGTCTCAGCCACCTAGACGAAACTTCCATTCCATCACATGGTTTTCCTCAACATTCAAATCTGACTCATCCGCTATAGTACTACGTCATTTTGGCTCAAAAGAATATAAAAACTCGTTTACCATACCCTTTACTACTCCTGGATGCTCTCCAAACAAAAAGCTAAATTCACATTCAGAAAAATGATCCTTGCAATGTTCTCAACCCACCATCGTCCCAATGCAACACAACCCGGATAAATTGAGTTTATAACCTAAAAATCCTTAGGCTTAGCTTTTCTACGCTTCATCAACTCATGCATTCGTACTTTAGCATTAAACGGATAGGAAATGAGATGATTAGCTTGCATATGAAGTCACTAACGAAGCTTAACTGATTTTCTCCGGAATTCGGCGATGGAGTGGCCGACCGGCGGCTTCAGGATTGTTCGCCCTTGGCAAGCTTTCGTTTCTTCATGATATGAGCGGATTTATATGAATCCATGGTGAGTTAGTCGAGTCGAAATTGTTTATTCTGGTAGTGATAGGGAGTCACTTGGCCGAATTGCAATTTGGAAGAAAAAGGAAAGAATTTAGGGTTTTACGATTTTAGGCGGGATTTTGAAGTTTGACGCTATTCGACCGAGTGATATTCAATTCGGTATAATAGCCAAGACAATGGGAGTGTTGACTCGACCGAGCAGCATTTGCTGATCTCTCCGGAGAGGGGTAATTTGACCGAGTAAGCATTTGACTCGACCGAGTAACGCATATATGTAAGGCAATTTGGTCGAGTAGGGTTTTATGGGAATGATAGATTCTTGATGACACTTTCCGAGAGGAGTAACTTGGCCGAGTAAATTTTTGGTTCGATCAAGTGGTTCGGCCGAATAGCATGGTTTGAGTACTGTATTGATGGTCGAGTTGTGGTTTACTCGACCAAATGGGACTAAATACTTGAATAATTTCCCATACACAGTTTCAGGTAGGATAAGAATTCATATTATTCCAATGTGACCAAGATATTTATTTAAAATCATATTTTTTTTCTTTGCAAAACTAGTCACTATTGGCTCTACTATCGCCTTGTTCCCATCTTCAGAGTCATATACCGTAATCCGACGAATTCTTTCCCATAAATTTCGGACATATCCTTCAAATCAATAACTATCCATATGTTTTTTCCTTGTTCTACACTTACTTTTCTCTTCTTTGAACTCTCCTTCGATTCCATCGATTTATCCTCACTAACATCGAGCATCTCGTCACACGAGAGCGACATTTTAACCTCAGGTTTTTCGTGCCAGTAAGCGTAATTTCGTAATAGACATCATGTCTAACTCACGGTACTTGTTTGGGCTACAATAAAATTGAAAACCACAAATTTTTGCGATAAGTGTGATCAAGGAAGTGCATCCCACAAAATTAAGCGCGCCATATTGGTCGATTGCCCAAAGGATGTTTAAATCCTAAATTGAGAGTGGATTGAAGGCAATAAACGACGCATAATTGCACATCTTCAGACATACACAAATGAGTTGTCATTTCTCTAATTAAAATGGGTTCCAAATTTTGAAGTAGAATATGTGAGAGATAGAAAATACATGTTGTGGTGATAATTTAGAGTGCAATGAGAATCATATGAGTTGTCTAAATAATAGAAATAAATTCAGCTTCATCAAAAGATTTTTGTTATTTTTTTTTCAAAATTTAAAATATATTTCCATTGAAGATTATTCTACACCATTATATGAGATCTTAAAATTTGATCTAACTGACCAAAATTATATTTTCGTTAAAATTAAATTGTTTGTAGAAATCGGCTCGTTGGGCCAAAACAGTTCACGCTCTCACACGTCTTCTCCTCTTCGTCGTCTACACACTTCCTCTTTTTCTTCATAACTGACGTGCTTGGAACGTTCTTCAGCAATTGCATATCGAGCGATTCTTCGTGCATGTTCCTCCTCATCAATCAATTTGTCCTCTTCGAGCAATTGCTGTTGCACACCAATTGGAACAGTTTGTTGCTACTTGCTCGTGAAGAACTTCACCACTGCATATGCCTAAGAGAAGCTCTTGTATAACATAAACCTTATTACAGTATTTATTTCATCAAAGCTTATCCATTTATAAGGAAATCTTTAAAATATACATGTCTTGCATAATAGAAGCCCAGACTGCATCAGACACCTCTGTCTGACATTGATACTCATCTTGAGCGCAATTTACTTTACCACCATCGCACTGTGTGAACTACAAATGATACGCATCCTGAGCGCAATCGACTCTATTAGAATCGCATTGCACACTCAAAATAATTCGAAATCGCTTCCTCTTGTGAAGAATAAACAAACTCTTCAAATAATACTACTTCAGAGATTTAAACCTTTGATTTAAAATTGAAAAAAATTACTCAAAACCACTTTTAAGAATAAGTCGTTCATGAAAACCACTTTTAAGTTTCAAATTCTATAGAAACCACCCGTCCCGTATGAAATTGAATTCTTTCCGGGAGCCGCCTTTATCCAATTCGAAGCCAAATTTAATCACCGTGTCAGTAGAGATGCACAACCGGGTCACCCGGACCGGATTTTCCCGGGTTCAGGTTGACCCGGATCGGGATTTGATAAAATGTGTGACCCGGGAACCGGTCCCGGTCCGGGTTTGGACCGGAAATTCGGATTTTTTTCTATGAATTTTTTTTGCTTTTTCAAATTTGGACCGGACCGGGACCGGACCGGATGTTGGTTTTGTGCGTGAATACACGCGCGTCATAAATCTTAGTTCTAGAGCTAAAAAAACTCCACTGATTCAAAAAATCTAAAAACCAACGCTCGCTTTCCCATAGCAAACTCTGCTACCCACATCCTTCGAAACATCCCCAAATCTTCCACTTCGTTTTTGTTTTCCAAACAACAACCACAAAAATTCGATTATGAATTCGATTCCAATTCGTTGTTTGGCTTAACTGAGTTCAAGAGCTTGCCATCTGGCAGGTGGCGTTGGTGAGGGAGTGTTTTGAGGAAGTCAGCGCTTTGAACCATGGGTGGAGGTAATTACTTTAATCTTTGTCTTGGAATCTTCGAACCATGGGTGTATTATGATGATTGTGCAAGTTGGAGGTGTCTTTGTTAGTTGATTGAAAAGGTTCTGTCTTCAGTGTCAGTATTCCATGTTAAAGTGATTGTTTATTGTGTGTTGTTTCCAGATAAGGTTAGCTAGAAGGTTATGTATGAAGTGAAATTTTATTTGAAAACAAGGAAAAAGTTTTTTCAGATGATTATGCATAAGCGTGGCGTGTGTGCGAGCTTATAAAGATGTCGACCCAGATTGCGTTTCTATGGTGGGATGACGAACACTTTCGAAGAAGACATCAGGGGTGTCAAAGTCGCAGAACTACGGTATGTGCTTCCAGGAAAGCCTTACGATGAAGGATTGGTTAGGATTGAGAGTGATGAAATGGCTGTTGACATGATGAAGCACACTGACGTGGATGGAGTTCTTAGTAATATATTTGTCCAACCCCCGGGGAACTTTCTCCAGCAAAGTTGCATATACTTCAGCTCAGCTGCAAGATATCCCTTTTCATTTAGTCATTGTTTACGGACAGTCGGAACTTATTTGTTTTCCAAAAAGAGTTGCTCAACAGCGCACACCTCAGCCTGCGCTAGAGCCCAAGCCTCATTTAACTCCCCACCCACACCTTAGCGTTACACCTGATCCCACGCCTCATCCATCTCCTTAACCCAGTTTTGCTTTTAATGTCAAATATGTTTCAGACTGGTGGGCTGCGGAGAATGACACTTTCCCGTCGCAGAACATGTCCGCAGAAATTAATGTCAGTCAGGTAATTTTGTGAGATGTTTTGATTCTTGTCTTATATTTTATTTGTAGGGTATTGTTGTTTGCATTTGAAACATTAAACTCGGAAGTATTTTTGCAACTTAGCTTTACCTCGGAAGTATTTTTGCAACTTAGCTTTACCTACAGATTTTCAAGTCTCGAAGACAAAGAAAAAGAGCAGCACATAACAGAACCTCAGCAATGTGACTTAATCAACTGAGCTTCAAGCATTAGATTCACTCTTTGTCTCAAAAGCTAACCTTAGTGTCGTTTGAAATGGTTAACATTGCTCTAATATCATACAGTTTGCTTTATATACTTACTATTTGGTAGATGTACTGTAGACATAGTAGTAGGCTGCACAAGAAAGCAGTTGGTTAGTTAAAGATCTTCTTGTTGTTGCCACCTGGGGGCTATGCTTCATAGAAAAACCAGAATGTTCATTTTTGTTTCAGAGGATCAATTGTATTGGACTGTAAAGTTCAAATCCAAATTGCTGTCTTTTAGATGGTGCACAGATAGAATTCAGCACACTCTAGAAAGTAATATCAACAATTTTCTCTTTGAGTTTGTATAGAGAAACATGAAAGCATGGGATTGCTAGAGAAGACTGATTAGACTTTTGCTTCTCCTAAAAACAAAAATAGTCATGACCTAAACTAGTTCAAAACAAACAGAGCAAAAGATCCTCCAGTTCTGCTCTTCAGCTTGTTTCTCTTCTTGCACTAGAGCTCTTTTCTCACAGCTTAAACTTTGGCTACTTCTCTCTCATCTGACTTGCTTCAAACTCTTCTCTAAGTTTCTTTTCATTTCTGTCCATAACAATGTGATGAAGCGAGATAAAAATGAGTAGTGATGCTCTTAAGTTTGCATTCTCTTCTCTTGCTCTAGCCAGCTCTCTTCTCACGGCTTCAACTTTGGCATCTTCTCTCATTTGAAGAGCTTTAATCTCTTGTCTAAAGTTCTTTTCAATTATGAACTGAACGACGTGATAAACGGCGATAAAGAATGGTAGTGTGTGCACTGCAAAAGGAATTGTTATATCCTTTTTCCATATTATGACGTAAGCTGCCCCACCTTCACATGCCCATGATAGTACACAGATCAACAAACTGAAGATTTCTTTACGCCAGCCATCCCAGAAGTTCAAGATCTTGACAATCAATATCATGATATGTACCAAAGCGGAAACCAGGCCAAAAAACACCCCATACAGTTCTATATCATCCTTCTTTGTACCTTTTTTCATATAATTTTCTGAGACTTCTACGCACACATATGAACATAATTCCAAAATGGCACATAGAACCAAAAGACATCCCAACCCAGTTCTAATTGAATCCTTAAACAGCTCTTGTTCGGAAACAGAAGAGACGACTTCATGATCTGTATCTGAATCTACAAATTGAAAAAAAAAAAAATCTTGAATATTCAGCAACCCCATCAGTGACCAGCTTGTAAAAAGACTTCTTTTCGGGAGGGCTGGCGTAAAGAATGTGTGGTTCGTCAACAGTTACCAGCTTGTAAAAAATGTCAACCCTCCCACAAACTTGAACATTTAGCAACGCCATCTACAAATTCAAAAAACAAAAACAGCGAACAGAGACGAACAGAAAACCAACCTCTCTGCCTCGCTTCAGCAACGCCATCGTCAGTGACAACTTCTTGAAGAACCATTGTAGAAACAGAGTTCAGTAACAGAAAAAATCCGTTGGAGAAATTTCTTTGGAGAATCACAATAACAGAGTTCGTACGGAGTTCGTAACAGAGGCAATTTCTTTTAAATAGTTATTTGGAGAAATTTCAATACAAAAAGTTAGTTAATTATTATTGGGTTAATTACAAATAACTGCTCATTTGTTTCGAATGTTTACAAAGTCACGCCCATATGATTTTTTTTCTCAAATAAACTACTCATATGTTTCCAATCATCAAAAAGTCACATCCATTGTAACATTCCGGCCAAAAAAATATTCTAAAAAACACTGAAGTTTTTTAAATTTCTTAAAAAGTATCCAAAAAGTCACCCAAATTTTAGAAAAAATAAATAAAATATAAACTTTCGCGTCGTAATTTTTTTTTTAAAAAATTTGTACAAGCAATATACCATATAAAATATAATTTTTTTCTAATGTTTAAGACTTCTTATTTTCACATAGAACATAATTTTAATTTTCCATTTTGGGATGGTTATTTTTTGAGAAAAAAAATTAATATGGGTGTGACTTTGGAATCACCCTAAACAAATGGGTAGTTACTTGCAATTAACCCTTAATTATTCTATGGCTCCGTTTGGTTGCGAGAAAAAGAAGGAGAAAATAAAATTTTAAAAAAATTAAGTGAAAATGAACATATGTGTTTGATTGTAAGAAAAAAAAATGAAAATATGCAAAATGAGATCGAATTTTTCTATACAACTTTTCTATGAGAAAATTGATTTTCTTTAAAAAAAATTCTTAATTTTTTCGAGCAACCAAGCCTAAACCAATTGTAGAAACACGTTATTTTAAAAAAAGGAACTGGTAGAAGCAGCCAATTGATTTGCAACCACAACTTGGATTACCTTGCAGGTTAATTCATTTATATAAACGAGATGGGATGAAACTGAGTTGAGAGCTTAAGCTATCGGAGTAGGTTGGAGTTTTCCGTACGTAAAAATGTGTACATACCTGACTTTGACTGTCGTGATAAAATTTGGACTTAATAGCATTTTGCAGTGGCGGGATTGGCCTGCCCTTAATCTTTCTATACTCACTTTTGATTAGAATTTCCTATTGGGAATGAAGGTATATAATACTAATGTACCGTCCGTCGTTTCAACGAGGATGCGTCGTTTCGGATGCACAAGCGAATTGGTCAAATAGGGGCGGGACTCGATTGACCAATTTTTGATGTTGTGCGGGCCGTATTTGAATGAGTATTTTTATTTTTTGTCATATTCATATTTTATCTTATTTCGATTTTGTATTATTCCTATTTTTTCTTATTCCGACTTATGCTTATTTCTTTTCTTTATTTCAGTTTAGGTTATTTTGTCTTATTCATAATTTTTCTTATTTCGGTTTATGCTTATTTCTATTTTTATTTTTCCTTATTCCAGTTTAGACTTATTCTTATTTTTCGTCGCTATATGTGTGGTTCACTATTCTAGATATTCTATTATATATATAGATGCAATACGAAACCATAGCTCGGAATCAAGATCAATGATTAATAGTGACTAATAGATACGCGACTATCGATCAAGAATCGCTCACCATATAACTAACAAACAACTAATAAAAATAAAAATAATACAAATAAAACAATTGAGCAATCTAACGGCAAGCGTAGATGCTCAAAATAAAAATCTCTCACTATCGACGGAGTCTCACTATCTACAGAGTCACTCCGTAAATGAAGAGAGAAATATGGGTAGGATCTAATTACTGCGAACCCGATCACCACCGACAGAAAACCACCTCTGATTGACACCTCAATCCGTAATTATATCATCATTGGTCAATGGTGCTGCTGTATCTGGACCACTGATGCATCAATTGATATTGAAGTTGATGCACCTTGTACAATGGTATATGACCCTGAAAGTGCAACGGACTGGATTACAATCAGATATGTATATCAAGCCCACTGTTGGCTGATGCATTTTGGAACATTAAACAATAATCTCTTTCCATTCCACCATCTGGAGACCGAACCAACCCAATTTCATCACACGCCTTCTCAGTCGCCTCCTTTTGATCTCGATCGCCGCGAAAATGATTTGTCAGCGACAAGAAGAACAAGTCCTTGAGTTTCAGTCTCTTGTGGAAAGACGAAGCATACAACGCAATTGTGGCAGAGGGAGGAGGAGAGTTTGGAATCGGGAATCTGAGGGCGGCGAGTGAGAAATCTTTGCTTCAAAATTTCGCTTCTCGTTCTTGAAATTGATATGTTTATCGCATCATCTGAAGCTTCCGATTATCCAACTGTTACACGCAAAATCAGGGATTCGATTTTGGACTGTGAATTTCAGATTGAACGGAAAACACGTCTGACCAAAATCGAAATTAAAACTGCATCCGGGGTTGCTAATTCGTCATTACCTCTTCGAACCTAACCATTCACAACCATATCCCATCCAACCACCACCAATTGAGTAACAGTTGTGATTGATAAAGTAACAGTAAAAAGAAGGAAATATTCAGAAAACCGACGATTCATTATTAAAATGGACGCTTAAGAGTTAGGAACCCTCTACTAATTTGTTCAAGACTACTGTGAAAATGTGTTGCAACTGCTATTACATTTTTTTTTTGGCTTAACAATTTTTCAAGATTATCTTTTCTTTCAATTTTGGTTTGTGTAAATATAACTTTATAGTATTTGGTATGTCATCGTGATGGAAGCTTTTTTAAGCTACCCCTCCGTGCAAAATTGGAAGCCTACTTCAAGTTTTTAATAATTCGTACATATATTATCTGAAGTCGGTTAAAAGACATTTTTTATTTTTTTTGATGAAAAGGTCATTTATTTAATCATTAAAGAATGGCAATATTGTTAATTAAAAAGAAATATTGTGTTTAATTAAGGTAGTGGAGATCTATCTTGAAAACTAAATGTAAATGATGCGAACAGATTCTCCACTAGAGAAGAATGAACAAAAATGAGGAATGAGAAAAAAAAAAAAAAGAGGATGGGAGAATTATAAGATGAGAACACGCATTAGTAAGTGAACGGAGATGAGAAATCGATTAAATTATTTCTCGGCTGATTTCAGATTTGCCCGTTTTGCATATAATCGTGTTGTTTACATTTTGAATATTCAGTCCCTAATGTTTATAGTGCATAACACAAAATGAGGTTATATACAACTTTTTCGATATTTGATTATCAAGTGTATAGTTTGTAGTGCAAGCCAAGGTCATATTATCTAATACAAAATGGATGCAAAATACGGATCCTAAAACGTTGGACGCAAAATTCAATTCAACGTCCACGTAGTCGCTAAATTTAACTTAATGTTCATTTGATCGCTAATGTCCTGTTTGCGTTCACGTGGTAGATAATTTTATTTATAATTTTTTTAAAAATATTCGAATATAAATATTTTTAATTTTAAAAAATATTAAAAATAAATTTAGCGTCCACATGGTCGATAACTTGATCTAAAATTTAAAAATAATTGAATATAAACTTTATTTTTCAATTTAAAAAATAATATACTTAAAAAAATAAAATTAGTGTCCACGTAATCGCTAACTTTATTTATAATTTAAAAATTATTGAAAATTAAAATTAGCGTCTATGTTGTCGTTAATTTTATTTATAATTTTTTTAAAAATATTTTGAATATAAATATTTTATTTTCAATTTCTCAAAAAATATTTTGAAGTTTAAATATTAAGCAATTGAAAATCCGTTATCAATAACCTTAATAATTTTAAATAACAAAAAATACAAATAAAAATAAACTAAATAATTATTCAAAAACAACAAAATAATTAATTAAAATAATAATTACTCAATAATAAAATGAATAAATAAATAAATACTCAACAACAAAATAACAACATACAACCTTAATGAGCTTGAGGAAGGATGTGGTGTTAGTTGGAATTGTTATATATAGTTTATGTGAATCTACTATAATAATAGAATGCAATCCTTAACACACAAACTCTCACGATTTTTTTTCTCGCTAAAGCCCTAATTTTCGTCGTTATAGGATAATAAAATAAAATAAGGATAAAGACAAAATAAAATAAAACTTCATTTGATAAAAATTCCCTTCCCATCCTTTTATTTGCACCACACGCCAACCGCACGTATTTGTTCCTATTATTTCGAATTTTGTTGTATTTGTCCATTTATTTGTATATGACTTTATTTAAATGTATGTAACCGTATATTTAACTCTATTGGACCGATTATTTGATCAATTGTTTTACGTATAGATTTCTCTTTCGGAATGACGGATTGTCATAAAATTAAAAATAATATAGTGGAAGTATATTCAAAAAATAAAAATAAAATATAGCATTCAAAAATTTCAGTTACAAAATAAAATTATAAAAATAAACATTATAAATCTTTATTAAAATTTTAAATTAAAATTTTAAATTTTAAATTTTAAAAATTAAAAATTAAAAATTAAAAATTAAAAATTAAAAATTAAAAATTAAAAATTAAAAATTAAAAATT
>JAWWMW010072907.1:0-13981 GCA_035048345.1 Echeveria elegans | reverse complement strand
ATATATATTTCAAAAAAAAATCGATAATGAGTTATGCAACAAAATTCGTATTAAATACACGAGTATTGGAGTCATGTGTGATGTGTACTTTTTATTATTATTATAATTTCTCATAAAAGGGAATCAATGTATACAATAATGCATACAGCACGGGACTATCGTCCGGAATAGAGGATCAATGAATGATTATTACAAATGGAAAAGCGATCATCGATCCGTAATCGCTTTCCACGACAATAACTAAAATAAAACAAAAACAAAGAAAACTAAACAGCCTCTCACTCATTGAGGAGAGAAATATAGCTCTCACTCATTTAGGAGAGAATAAAGACTTTCACTCATCACAGAATAACACTGCAATAAGAAGAGAATAAAAGTCTTTCACTCATCGCAGAATAATACCACAGGTGAAGAGAGAAATCATAACTGGGTGTGACGTGTACTTTAGTTTTCTTTTATGTTTTACAAAAATTTAATCTTTCTTTACATCAAACTCTTTTGTCTTTTTTAAACTATAAACACAGAGGTTGGGCCGTTTAATATAAAATTGGGCCCAATCGAGACCCAATTCACCAACCAGATGCAGCGACAAGCCTACCACCAAACGGACGGTGACATCTGAGACATTATCAACTCGGGACTGACAACATTCTCATCCGTGTCAACAAACACAACACCGGTCGGCGCTTCGCGATACTTCCGCACACTGACAGCAGTTCCACCAGCAACGTATCATTAAGAGAATCGAATTTCGCATAGGCTTTGGATTCCGAAAGTGAAAAATGGGAAGGATTTTCGTCGTTGAGCTTGAAGGGAAAGCTTACAAGTGCAAATTTTGCGACACCCATTTGGCCTTGGCTGATGATCTTGTATCAAAGGTGATGATTTCCGCTAAATATCATGTTTTTAATGATGGGTTTCGTTTAATTTTCTAAAAAAGATTTGTTTTTAAGGGTAAAGTTTCAGTCATTGATTGTGTTGTCTTGTAAAGCAGCATGTATAGGGTTGAAGAATTGACGTTGACTTGGAGTATGTCGTTAGGGTTTTAGCTGCGGGGATTGATTTTGCAGTAGATCATGTTTGTTTTTTGCTTCATTAGTTTCCAATTGCGTAGCTCTTGATCTGGGCCGCAAGCAGCTAAAATCGAATTTGATAATGTTCCAATTCGAATTTTGATGATACTGAAATGCCAGGACTTACGGCGTTCGAATTTAGGTCGGAATTTGATATTGAATGAGGCTTAACTGAGTAACTTATTGTGAATTGTGATTGATTTATGGAATAGATGGAAAATGAACCGGAAGGTTTTTCAAATTCGAGGACTGAGTTTGGATTGTTTCTCGTTTACTGGCTTTCAACATTTTAACAATGGACGGAAATATATTAGATATTATCCACCATATTTCGGTATTTACCATTTTCATGTTTCTCTCATTTTGGAGCTAATGTCATTTATTTCATAGTATCGCACACAGGCTTTCCATTGTCACCGGGGAAAAGCTTACTTATTCAACAGTGCGTAAGTACCACATCACCCTTTTAGTATAATTTTCTATGTAATGAACCGTTATGATACTTCACTGCATTCTGAATTTTACACCACAGAAATATCAGATGAATTTGTTCCTTATCTGTGGACTATTTCTCATACTCTGTATATAGTTAGCGAGAGTTTGTTGATCCAATCCATAATAAATTTTCTGACACTTATGTGCTTGTGAATTGTGACCAGAGCAAATGTCACAGTCGGAGAAAAGGAGGAGAGAATGATGATTTCAGGACTGCACACAGTTGCTGATGTATTTTGCTGCTTTTGTGGTCAAATTGTCGGATGGAAATATGTATTTTTCTATACCTCAATTTTCCTATACTCTTTTATTTATTTAGTGGATTCTTTGAAAAATAAAAAACGACATTTACAAATAATTCAACACAGGAAGGTGCGCATGAGAGGGCCCAAAAGTACAAAGAAGGGAAATTTGTGCTCGAAAGGTATAATATAACGATATGCTTCATGATACGTATTCTTATACCACGACAAACAACACAAGTTCCTACGCCTACAATATGATAATATCCACTTGGTTGAATTATTTTCAGGGATAGGATTGTTGATGGGGCCGGAGCAGAATTGTTCATCGATGCAATTCCTGGATGTAGTGACTCGGATGACGCTCAAGTTTAAATAGTTAACATCTTCAAATTGCCGCAGTAGGAGAGTTATGTAAATGTAATGTATGATACATACACAGCATAGGACATCCGATCAGATTCAGATAACTAAGTGATGCAGGCTTTTTAAGGAGTTTGTTTGTAGTTCCTCATCTATGAAAAATCAGACTTGAACCTTCCTATACTACTGAATTATGTAGTGAGTAACTAACCTGTTGTGAAGCGTTATGTCTTTGTGTGTGTGGTCAGTTTGTTCGTGCACCTGTCATTGTTAATCAAACTTCTGGAAATCTATGTATATCCTTTGCCCAGATCTAAATCTTTGTGAAAATACTGAATCGAAAAATCATATTCAAAACCGTAACATAATGTGGGGCAAGTCCAATCTCATTTGACACGTAAACAGTGATCATTGTATTTCATATTTTCAACTAGCAAACTGGGGATTAAAGTTCAAATACCACGCAACAGGAACTTTACATAATGTATGCACACTGGGTTACACATAGTCTATAGAAATCATTCAAGATTACAAAGTAAACAACTCGATACTTAAATTACAAAGTAAACAACAGGTAATGAGTTATATGACATAGGACCCCGTAGCAGCAATCACAGCCTTGTTTGAGAGGCCGTTAGTGCTCAAAGCCAGTGAGGCTGGCCTGTAGTAAACTTGACGATCATAAGAGCAGTGATGAGCACGGCCTGGTGAAATACAAAAAATAAAAAAAGAGGATATTTTTAGGATACTCAATTCTGTCTTCCTTTATCTTTAAAATAAAGAAAGTGAAACAAAGAAACTGTCTTTAAATTCATGTAATAATATCCTATGCAAGGAGGGGCTTACGCCTATTAAGCAAGCGATACATCCGGGCTTCTCTCGGTAGTCTTTTTTATGTATAACGTAACAAAGCAACACAGATCCGGCATACCAGGGTATGGTGATAAAGAACCCTATAATAAACCTTCAGTCACAACCAAGAAAATCTTAGATATGATGATTCAGTTTCCAACCATTTCGTAAACTAAAAGAATTCAGTAAATCAAAATTATCAATTTTGACATACAGAGTCCACCCAAATCCAAGTCCACAGCATGGAAGGCGCTCTGTAGGAGCTACAGCTACTACTTCATCAACAACAGCATAACCTGTTTGATAGGATGAGATGTAAGACAGACAAGACACAACACATAAACCTTAAAAGCCAATTCTTGTCAGTTTGACACAATTTGAATGAAGTGAAGATACCATACCAGGAACAGTATGCAGGTGAGGAGGAGGAGGGGATGCTTGAGGGAGTGGTGGTGGTGGTGGTGGTGTGTAAGTGATGGTTGAGGTGTTCACTGCGTGAGGTGGCTGCTCGAGATCCAGAGACTGAGACCCTTTCTTGTCTACTTCTTGCTGGCTCATTTTTCTCTGTAAACTTTTCAGAATTGGAAGAAAGACTCGATCTTTAGTTGAAAGTTTAAACCTTTATGGTGTTTGATTGGTCGGGCTGGCTTCCAAGAAAGGACAACCTTCTAGTCTTACCTGTGACACTGATTGTTCCAATGTTAGTGCTAAGGGTATGTTGTTTTTTTACTTCAAAGTCGTGATTAATTTATTTATATTAATTTACTTACACTCTCACTCCTTATATTTTCTTAACTTGATTTAGTTTAACTTAACTTAATTTAAAGTTAAGTAAAAAAACAGAGCCTAAGTGGAGTCCAGCCTTGGATTTGTTTGGTTTACAACACAATTTATGAATTGTCAAACACTGATATTTGCTCAGTTTCAGCAGTCATGTAACAAAAGGCAACAACTATGAGAAGCACAAGAATTTTGGCAAAGCAAAAGACTTCCATTTATCGCAAAAGTTTCTACAAGCTGGCGACAAGGGAATGAATTGATTTAAGATACAAGTTTGGACGCTGTAAGTTCGGGAATGTAATGATGTACAGACACTTCTTTAAAGTAAAAAATGGATTGGTTTTGGTTTCAGCCTTCCCCTTTTGTTCAACCGTAGATGGTGCCTGTTGATGCACCAATGATGATGATGATTGTTGCGAAAACAGCCTGGAAAGTGTAAACAAAGTTTATGAGTTAGTTTTATGTCTAATGGGATGGCTCAGATGGCTCAATAAAGCATTAAGCCTTACAGCTATAGCACATGCGATGTATCCAGGTTTCTCCCGGTAATCCATCATATCTCTTCTGCATAAAAGTAGGAGTGTGCCGATATACCAAGGAATAGCACCGAAGATGAAACCGAGAATAAACCTTCAACAACCAAAATAACAAATGTTATCTATCCAAATAGTGGCTTAACAAGCTCGCAGCCAAAATTTTGTGAAGCTGCGATGGATAAAGTTGTTGGAATACGCAAGAAAATATAACTTACAGGACCCATCCAAGACCAATTCCACAGCACGGGAGGCAATCCTCTCTAGCCGGCCTTCCTTCCTCCATTGCATAAACTCAAAAAATCAAACAAGTACAAAAATCAAACCTTTTGCAAGCTTACGAAATCAAAATCACAACTCAGAAATCCAAACAACAAATCAAGTATTTTTTTCGTTCATCACACAGCATAACGCCCTCGGCGGCTCCTCATAATGACTTAAGACGCAGCATACATTCAAACAATCACAGGATTCCGCAGATCACATTATCAGATCAAGTATCACATTTTGCTAATGATGCGAGAACAGCAAAATTCTGAAGCATTTCCATCACCAAATCCAAAAACATCAAACAAAGCTTTAATCTTTAATCAACCAAACAACTCCCAAACAATAAAAATCCAAACTTTAACAAAAAAATCAACCAGGGCCAAGTCAAATCTACCTGGAACAGGTGGAGGGTAGTGTTGAGGAGTGGAGGAGGAGGAGGATACGCCGTAGCAGGCGGTGGAACCGTCTGAGGGAACCCTCCAGCAGCATTATGAGTCGGCGGTGGAGGAGGGTAAGAAGAAGCGACTCCTTGAAATGTTGGAGGCGGTGGCTGAGGGTAAGGATAAGCAGGGTTGGCGAAAGCCTTTGCTTTTGGCTTCCTCGTCAGTCATGATCAGATGGGAAAATTGAAGAAAGTTTCAAGCTTTGTGATGTGGGTGTGTTTGTGTTTATTTGCTGAAATGTAGCAGAGGAATGTGAATGTGATTGAGGGATGAAGTGGGAGTTGATAGCTTTTCATCTTAACCGAAATGAATTGAATAAAAAAATTAAAATTAATTAATTATATTTATGCATCATTTTTAATTTTAAAATTTTAGTGACAATAGTGAATGTGTCTTAAATTTATATTTATATTTATAATTTATAATTTTATTATATTTTTAAAATAATAAATATTTATCACCTGAACTGAACTAAATTGAACTGAACAAATCTAATCAAACTTTAATTTAAAATCAAAAGGAAAGCTGTTGGCGGTGAGTGCTGGCGAATTTTTTTTGTCCTCGTACTTATCGATTTATAAGTATGGTTGATATATGTAAGTACGGATTTTGATCCGGTGCACCCACACCACTAGGTGCACCGAAACTTCTCTCCTATTTTTGGATGTCTTCGTCTCAAACTTTAAATTTGACATAAACTAGAGAATTGTAGCTCTTTGAATTAGTTTTCCAACGATATATAGAAAGTTTTCAACGGACAAATTATGTGTTCCCAACAAACTCCCTAAGCAAAAAAAAGTCTATATGTTTGTTCAGTGGAGCCACTAACTGCAGTGAAACGTCTCTCCGTTTTTGGATGTCTTCATCTCAGAATCTAAATTCGACGTAAACTAGTGAATTGTAGTTGATTCAAAGAGCTACAATTCTCTAGTTTACGTCGAATTCAGATTTTGAGCCGAAGACGTTCGAAAACAGGAGAGAAGTTTTCGTGCATCTAGTGGTGTGGGTGCACCAGATCCGATTCCTGTAAGTACGGTTGTGTTCATAGGACGGCACGCATTACACAAATACCATTTTTATTCCACGTGTGTAGGATTTAACTATTGAAGTTTAATTCTTAATTCGGCAAGATAAAAATAATAATAAAAGATAGCCCAAAATAAAGAAGTCCAAAAGGGAAGAAAATTGAGTAGAATTCTCTAGATAAGTATGGAGAAGAGGAGAATAAGATATTTTGGCTAGAGAATTCTAGAGTCACTAATTATAGCCGTTGGATCAAAATAATCCTAATCATCCATTGAGTAAGTATACTAGTATAAATAGGGGGTGTAGTAGAGTAATTTAAACACTTGAGTTGAGAAAGAAAGAGTGAGGCTAAAGAGTGTGTGAGTGTTCTTGTAATAGTTTCTATTCCAAATAATAAAATATCCATTTTGTCTGCTGCGCAACTCAACAATTTGGTATCAAGAGTTATGCGTTCAGGGCCGGAGCGAGTAGGCGCGAGTAAGGTGAGCTTGGAAGGAGCGTAGAAGTACCGCTTGAGGAGGCAAACGAAGAATACAGTCGGGGGACTGTGAAGTGACATTGATCGGGGGATCAATCAAAGGTACGCTATAAACTTAGCTTAAGTAATGGAGGATTTTAATATGGCTGGATCGATGAAGAAACTTAACGAGTACAACTATCGAGATTGGAAGACTTGCATGAAATTTTATTTAAAAGGATAATTTATGAGTGACTGACACCAAAATTAGCATCCACTGTATACTCGACGTCCAATTAGTCGCAAATTAGCGACCATTTTGGTGTGATCGCTAAGTGATGGTCGCTAATATGGCAGTTTGGTGTAGTGCACCCAACAAGGATGATAAGTCATACGAGTCATGGAATGTAAAAGCTAATAAAGTTATGTATATCCTCGTGACGAGTATGGACAAAAATGTGCGGTCAAGGATTGCACACTTGGACACACCTAAGGAAGCATGGGACATTCTGACGTCACTCTTCTCAAACAAAAGCACGACTAGACTTCAACTGCTAGAGAAAGAGTTGTTGAACACTACTCAAGGTAAACTTTCTATCAAAGAATATTTTCTTAAGGTAAAGAACTTGTGCCGCAAAATAGAAGAAATAGACGATGAATCTAAATTTGGAGATGGATGTATAAGAACGATAATTATAAATGGATTGAACCCGGAGTACAATAGTTTATCACGGCAATCCAAGGATGGCAAGATCAACCTTCACTGGTAGAGCTAGAAAATCTATTGGTTGATCAAGAAGCTCTATCGCAGCGTATGTCTAAGGTGACAATCAAACCAGATACAGAAGAAGCTCTCTTCAGTGTCAAGAGACCAAGTCAAAAATTTAAAAAGGGTGACTATCATAATGGAAGAAAGTCCAACCGTCGAGTGCACAAATCAGATAGTGAAGATGAGGAAGACTCGGATAAGAAGGACCATCGTCAACATCAATATCCAAAACATGGAGCATGCTTCATTTGCGGTCAGAAAGGACACTACACACGAGATTGTAAGTGTCTCAAGAAGATTCAAAGCAACTTTGTGAATGTAGAGAACAAAGACGATCCAAGTGAAAAAGAATGAGATTTTGAGGCAACTTACGCAGTCAATGAAGATGCTTCAAAGGAGGAAGTGTGGGATTTTGAAGCAACTTATGCAGTTGAAGAAGATGTGATAGAAGAAGAAGATTAGGATCTCTTAGGACAAAATGATGAACTATGAATTGAAGACTTGGAGACCGATGATAAATTAGAGATATCGCCAAGTTCAATGATTGTGGAAGTAGTTGATGATGAACATAAGGATGATGTGAATACAAAGACAGTAGATGAAGACCATGTAGTTGTGAAGGAGGAAAGTGATGGATTCGTACTCAGTCAATAAGAGATCGACTTGGTTGCAACACAACCAGGTGTGCAAGATTGGTTGGCCGATGCGGACATGATCAAATGGAGAAGTGACAAGCAGATGTCTACGCCACAAAGAGTTCAGACGCAGGGGGCCGGACGAGGTAATTCAAATTAAAGCACTAGAAAATATTAGCAGAGGATTAAAAGATGAAAGATCAAAAGTTATACCAAGGATTGAAAATGAAGATTATGCTAGAGATGATCGGTAAAAGCCAAAGAAGATTGAAGAGCACTCAGAAATGAGCCAAATTCATTCAACACAATTCAAGGCCCGTGGTAAGATAACTGAAGGAAGACGCTTTGATCAAGTCAAGCAAGACAAGGTCGACATTGGAGCTAATATCAAAGAGTCACCTGACAAAGAAGAGCTTAGGCATTAAGGAGGAGTATTGAGGGTTAATGCCTAATTGGGTTAGGCCAAAATTAATAAAAGATGGTCCAAATAAAGAAGCCCAAGAATGAAGAGAATTGAGTAGAATTCTCTAGAGAAGTGTGGGGATAAGGAGAAGAAGATATTTTGGCTAGAAAGTTTTAGAGTCGCTAATTATAGCCGTTGGAACAAAATGATACTAACCTTCCATTGATTATGTAGACTAGTATAAATAGGGATGTAGTAGAATTGTTTAGTCACTTGAGGTTAGAAAGAGTGAGTAAGTTAATGTGTGAGTGAGTCCTCTTACAATAGTTTCTCTTACAAATAATAAAATCTTCATTTTATCCGCTACGCAACTCAACAGGTTCAACATGCGGATGAAGAAACACATTGCAATATGATGGAAAAAGCCACACAAGCACGATATAAAAAATATAGAAGACTTTGCAATTGTATCAGAAGACTGGTGCCAATGAGGTTGTGTTATAGGTTCGTCAATATACAATAAAGGAATGTCGCCAATAATTGGTAGAATTCATAGTATATGATGAACACCAATTTTGTATCATCGATGGAGAAGGATTCCAGAGGTTAATGCGCGGAATGGGAGCCTATTTCTCAGATTACATATGCAAAAGATGTCATAAGGGGGTTCCCGTAGAAGAAGTTGAAGTTCAAATCAATCAATTTTACATCAGACACTTGGACATCAAATTAAAATATGAATTACTTGTTTATGACAACACATTGGATTGATGAAGTTAAAAAAAATGTTTATTACAAAAAGTCACCCGTAAAATATGCGATTTTACATTTACCATCCGTAAAATATCTAATTACCCAAAAATATCCATAAAACATTTTCTTTTTGAAACGCCATCCATAAAATATTAAGTTCAAATATAGCCACTCATCCCCGACAATTCTAACGGACGTCGTTAGAAGCGCGTGGTCGTGTTCGTCACGCGCGCCCTAAGCTTAAAAGAGTTGATTACCAAAAACCACCCGTAAAATATGAGGTTTTCTATTCGCCACCCGTAAAATGTGTGTAATTACCCAGAACCACTCATAAAATATTGTCTTTTTCAAACGCCACCCGTAAAATATTAAGCTATCGCGTGTATTCACGCGTCACGTTATAATTGACTGCGATGGGTGGCTATATTTGAAGTCAATGTTTTACAGGTGGCGTTTCGAAAATAAAATGTTTTATGAGTGATTTTGGGTAATTAGACATTTTATGGGTGGTTATAAAACCGCATATTTTACGGGTGGCTTTTTGTAATTAACCATTAAAAATTAGAATAATTGAGTTTTTCCAACTCGATGATCATAAAGTGGACAGGATTGCGCAAGAATTGTTGAGCTGTATTTCAGATTGGGGTATTAAGAAAGTCCAATCAATAACTTTGGATAATGCTACCTCCAATGATGTTGCTTCAGATAAAGAAAGAAAGAAACTGCTGCTAAAAGAGGAAAAGTGTTTGCAATTGGATGGTGAAATGTTTCACATCATGAATCTTATGTTGGAGTCGTTTACACTTTACAGTATTTGGGACATTATTAGGACTCCATTGGAAAAAAGGTAAAGTATGTCAAATCGTCTCCATCACGACTGAAGGGGTTTAAAGAGTGCATTGTCATTGAAGAAATGAAATCAAAGGCACTCTTATCTTTGGATGATCCGGCTCACTGGAATTCAGCGTATCTCATGTTGCAAGCAGCAATAGAGAATCGAAAGCTTTTGACTGGATGAATGAAGATGTTAAAACATCTGAACTTTTTTGAAGGTGCGATCGTTTCAGCATTGTGGCATGGGAACATGATGTACCAAAATCATATTCATTCTTCAGCTCCATATTTAATTAGTTCAGATCTATTTTTTGTCCGTTTATAAGAAAAACTGAATGGAACTAACACTCTACAAGTTCAGAAGCACATTTATAAACTTTCACAAAATAGGGGAAAAAGTCCAAAAAAGCAATGATTGAACAAATGCACAATAGGGGCCCGTGATGGTGCGTGTAAGACATTTTCTTCTGAGAGTAAACCATCATAAGCTTATACAAATATAGGTGTTGGGGTGAAAATAAGTAGAATAAGAAGGGAACTTTCCTGCTGATAGAAGGAAAGATTTCAAAGAAGAAGGCCACTTCCGGGGTGGCAACAAAGTTGAGAACTAGAGTAGGAGTTTTACGATGGTAGTCTCTTCCTAGTCTTTTCTTATAGTACTACTTTCCAACTATGACTTTTGGAATTTATTTTTCCATATGTGAGTTGTAACCTATGTGTTTCGGGTTAATACAAATGCATTTATGCTGAAATAGTGATTACACTTTAATCTTTACAAGTTATATCGTAGTGAATAAGAAGTTATATGTTGTTCGATAATTAGTGAATCGTGGCAAAGTGATTATTTGACGGATAAGTCTTTATTAATGGTGAGGTTGTTAATCCAAGGATGTACTGTCTTATGAAGATATTACTTTGGTTCATTACCATGATTATTTCCAAGTATTGTTTTATGGTATTTAGAACAGTTTATTGCACTATGTTCTAACAATAGACAGGAACGTATACTTGGATAGACTTGATTTTAACAACTAGTGATACGTGTGATGTGATATGCTGCGATATATCAGACACGTTTGATCTAGATGTTTGTGTAGACATGTCACGAGCTATCAAAGAGGTTATTATCCATAAAAACACGGGTAAAAGAAAGTTACAACTATGTGTATCGATCATATTTTATCTTTAACATAGTTTGGAGAAGTAGTCTTCAGAAATCAGTGGCAGATTCAAGCACTTATGATTACTTTGTGCAACGGCCACTGCAACTAATTGGTGTTGATGAGGAAAACAATGAATAAACCCGCAAGGATTTTCCTTCTATATAAGAATCTTTAATTTAAGTTCATCCCAGATATTATAAGCTTTATCATGTCCTTGACCTCTTAACTTAGATATGGACAATCCATGCTTAGATAACATTTCATCTATCCACTTTTCAACTATAACGACATGATATTAACAACATGAACAAGTCAAATAAAGCGTTCCAATCATAATTTTGTGATTGTTCACAAGTCTTAAAACATTGGTCATTTGTTCCTTGACCTAACAATCACGAGCCTCATCAACTAATGTGGGGAAAACTTTATCTCCGATATCACTAATAATGGCTTGTGTCGCCAATTGCTTTTACAATATTATCGAGAATCGAAGGAGAAATATTTTTATTATTACCCTACGCATTCTCTTTCATCACACCTTTTCAACTTTAGGATTTCTTAAACTATACCTTCCAAAAAAAGCCTCATGTTCAATGACTTATCTATTTCATTATGAACACAAAAAAAGTCAATACCTATTGAAGTAACGACTTCACCACAGCAACAACTGCACTCCAGCGAATAAAATATGGGTCTTCCAAAGCTCAATTACCAAAAAATACTTCTCTTACCAAACTTTATCTCTGATTTTTGAAAGTAAAGTTTTAGTACTAGTTATAAAATTCCCAGTATTTTGTAGCAGATTAATAAGAGAACTTTGATAGGGCTCCAGATTAATTGGGATGGATATGAGAATACCTTTAGAAGAATTGATATATTTTGTGACATTTCTTGGGCACATTTGGATCAGAATGGAGGGTTTTCAGCTGTGACCATGAAGCAAAACCCTGTAATGTTCTGCAAAGCCAAGCATCTTGTTTTGTGCGAATCTGTTATTGAAGCAGAGATTACTAGGATTGTTCTAGGTCAGAAGTTGGCCAATCAGAATAAGTGCATATCGATTGTCCTTCATTCTGATGGCACAAAAGCTATCTGGGCATTCCAAAGCGGCTCTGTTGAAGTAAGCAATATTATGCGAGTTTTAAAGGAGGGTCGTGACCTCCTCAAGGACAATCCTGAACGGAGTTTGTGTCTTGCCTTTAGAGAAAATAATACCTTCTCAGATTTTATGGCTAAGAGAGCTAGGATTCATAAGTGGAATTACGACATTAAGAATGCTATTCCGAGGTGCTTAGCATGCCTTACAGGTTCTAGCAAGATTGAGCACAACGGCAGAGACGAGAGGTAATGGATTGCAAAATGCCAGCGTTTTGGGAAAATATAAAAATCAGCTTTGTGCATTGTTCATCATCATCCAAAAACAAAGAGAGAGACGACTGGCGAATCGAGATGACGAACGACGAACAAAGACTGGCGATCTCGACGATCTGGTGAGCATTTTTTGTTCTGAAATTAGCATTTGATGAGGATTTAGCGCCCGTATTGTGGTCTTTGGCTTGGACAGGGCTCTTGCGCGGCAACTTTGCATCCGTCAGCAACTTGCTTCTTTTGACGTGTTTGCATAACGTGGCTGTTTCATTGATTTTGGCACCTTTTTTGACGCGCCTGTTTGGTTCAGCGGTTTTGACGGATTGACTTGCTCTGTGGTGATGAATAAAACTGCAGACGGAGACGACTGACGTTTAGTATGATGATTTTCAGTGAAGACTAGGCTCCTATTTATATGTACTTGGGTTGCCTAACATGACTCACATGAAGATATTTATCAAAAAAAAAGAAGGAAAGAAAATCAGAAGAGATTTGGACACTAAATATTATCAAAAGAGCAAGACCTACACAAATTTGGACGGCACAATATTATCAAGAAGTTGAGATTAATTTGCATCCGGATCATTATCTTAATTGCCTCAGATTGTTCTTCTTTAAAAAAAAAAGCACGCCTACCGAGAGGACCAAACGCCAGCCAGGCCACACACGTTACGGCCCAAAGCAAATTTCATCCACGTGGAGGCACTATACTCAAGGAATCTGGCTCGTGTTTTGAGTTTATGCACTAACTCTTTTGAAAAGAAAAAATTTCAATAAACCTTGACAACAAATCTCACACAGCATGAAAAGTCTGATTCCGAAGTTGCCTTTCTTGAAGTTGCATAAAGACAAAAACATTGCGACACTCTGACGACAAGTCTCATAGTCACGCAATTTTGAGTTATCCATCAAGTCGGACAACGACAGGATGATTCAGCAAAAAATGTGGCGCACTTTAACGACAAGTCCAATAGTCACGCAAATTTGGTTCAACCACCAAGTTGGATAATGACAGGATGACTCAACAAACAAATAACATGGGTGGTCTTATGAGACGTTGGATGTCAGACGACTCTCAAGTCAACTACTCATGCCCTCTTCGCGCTAAAACATCAAAAATGGAGTCGCACAACACAGTCATGAGGGGGCAATTTGTAGACATTAAAATTTTACTTTAATTAATTATTTTGAATTGATACAAAATTTTGATTAAATTTAATTAATTTAATGAAATTTGGGCCGGCCCGGTCAACAAAAGAAGAAGTTGGATCGAAGAAAGAAGTTTTGGGCCGAAGTCCGACTTATTGGGCAAGTTGTCAATCAAGCCCTTAAGGAAGCCCACTACCAAGCCCACTAAATTCTCTATAAATAGAGAATTTCAGCCTCACAATTCATACATTCAGAATTCGGAGAGTCAGAGCATTCTGCAATCAAGAAGAAATTCTCAAGAATCCAGGAGTGAAGAAAGCCCGAGCCGCATCTTCCGCCACCTAGCAGTCAACAAGTGCGCAAATCCAGCACC
>JAWWMW010072898.1:0-13983 GCA_035048345.1 Echeveria elegans | reverse complement strand
GACTAAGCCTTAAAGGAGCCGAACCGGGTTACCAATTCCTGTGTCTTTTTATGTTTCTGCAAACTAACTGATAAGCTAACACAGGAACTGAAGCTTCTGAATCCTAAACAAAAATTGATTGAACTCAATTTCAATTGTGATACCAAAGACAACTGCAATCTACCAGCATGGCTCATCATTTTCGCAGACCAGTGTTTCATTCGACAAACAATCCTCTCTATCGAAGGTAGGCATCTAGTTACCGTTACTTTTTTTACTATCAAGAGGTACTCCGAGATATTTAAACGGCAACATACCTTTGCGAAAGTCAGTAATGCCCATTATTTCCTCCTCCGCTACTTCACTCATTCCCCGAAAATAAACACTGTATTTCGAGTTGATAACCCTCAGCCCTATCGATTTTGAGGTCTCAAACTGAGCCATCATTAATTCCACTAATTTTTTTTTATCCCCTCTGGCAAACAAAAGTAGGTCATCTGCGAAACATTAATGATGCTGAGTCTTTCACACTTGGGATGGAAATTATACTCATGATTCATGTGCTGTCTTTTAAAACACATGCTCAAATATTCCATAACCAGAACAAACATCAGTTGTGACATATGATCTCCTTGCCTCAAGCCGCCCTTTGCCTCAAGTATCTTGGTTTGTCTCCCGCCTATGTTATATTTGTACGAAAGTGTCGTCACTCTTAGCATTACCCAACTCAACAATGAACAGACATCAAAGGAATCACATTTATTCATAATTCCCTCTAATGCCTACCAATCAATACTGTCATACGCTTTTTGTATGTCCATCTGGATCATACATTTAATAGGAATTTGCTTTCTGGTATATCCTTTGATCCTGTGCAAGAAGGATGTTATCATGAACCACTCTCCCTGGCAGAGATGTTGAATGATTCTCATCCACTATATTGAGTTAATCATCTTCCCCAGCCTAACAGTTAAGACCTTAGATACGATTATTACGTTTGGTGTCTTGGGAATCATATTTATTAGTGTGCAATTGATCGCTCTGTAGATCCTTTTCTCGTTAAGGAAGTCCAACACAGCACTATTGATATCCTTCAAACCTTGCATAAAAAACCTGGCACCGAAACCATCAATTCCAGATGATTTATTATCATCCAATTGTTTAATTGCGTCCGAAATTTCTGCTTGTGTAACATGCCTACTTAGCACTCTCATACCCATCAAACGAGACTTGCTTTCTATCCCTCAACGCCAAAATATCTATTCCACTTCTTCTGGTACTTGCCTTTCCCACCAGGTCCTTGTAGAATTTCAGCGTTTCATGCTTAATGTCCTTCAAACGAAAATGAAATATTTCTTGAATCATCTTCTAACTTCACAAACCCATTACACTTACAATAGTATGGAAATGGGAATTGTTTCCATCTCCTAAATGAAACGCCAAAATTTTATCCTCAGTCTCCAACCAGTTAGTCAAGTTACTGCGCGCACACGCTTTAAAAGTACTAGATGTGTATAAAAATGATATTAAAATTAAATACGACATTTTAAACTTTGTACTCTAGTATTTTGCTACAAGCGTAGGCCCCGTCGTCCCGACGGGATGATCGGATGCTTGTGTCCACAAGCCCACTAGATAGTTCTTTTGGTGGGAGAAAATCTCAAAGTTTTTCAAGTAGTACCGTCTTCTGAGATAACCCAATACAATTGTACGTTTATTACGTACGGACCATACAATGTTTGCTTATGTCAATTAAACATACAAGGTATTGTAGTATAATTAGAGGAAATAACAGAAATGATCACTTTTGAGAAATCAATACATATACAATTCATTTGTTCCATTATTTCCTTTTATACTAAAACAGTGATTACACTTACGTCTACACAACAAACTCACTGTTTCTATCAATTCAACATCCATTCTATCTTTTTGTAAATTTTTCTGAGCTTGCTCTACACATTTTATAGTTGTTTCAATATTTCCATGAATGTGCCTCTGCATTTTTCTAATGGTTTGGCTTTATACTCTGCAGCTTCCTCCATAAGACAGTACATTGGGGTACCCTTTGCATTCAAACTTTTTGCCAGTTCTCTCACTGAACATCCATGAATTCCTCACACTTGATTCTTAATGGATTGTGGTAGCTTAGTTACACAATTTAAGAATTTAAAACCATTATGCCTCTGATGCTGGGGACATTCCAAATTGATTCTTAATGGATTGTGGTCAGAAATGCTCCTCTACAGAACCTCCACCACACTTCACAAACCACTCCAAGTTTCCCATAACATGGTCATCTCTAGAATATATTGTTGTGTTTGGTTATTAGTCCATAAAAAACCGTCCCTTATAGTTGCCGCATTCTGACAAGCCAGAAACATCCATTATGTCCTGCAAATAAGTATACACATTCACATGGACTGGGAGACCACCTGCTCTATCCTCTGGGCCTAGAACATTGCTGAAAAATCACCAACAATGCACCCATTCTTTATGAAATTAGCACTCAATCCCGGAATATCCCGCCACAGAAGCTTTCTGTTTTCTAACTGATGGAAGGCGTATACAAACGTGATCAAACAGATAACCTGTCCATTTAACCAATAGACTACCGTGAATAAACTGCTCTGAACAACTTACTTTTCGGAACTCCACTCGTCTGGCATCTCATAGAATCCAGATTCTTCTATTCTCATAGCTTCTATAGTTAATTAGTAAATTTCCAGTCACCCAACCGCTTTCTAATTTTCTCAACATTTATCTTTTTTACTATGGATTCTAGTAACGCAATACACGCACAGTCTAGCTTTCTGAGATGGGAGTATATCTCACCGTTGCGTGCCGTTTTATTCAGCTCCCTCAGGTTCCACACTAAGATCATGACGTATGGTCATATATCTTTGCAATCCCCACCCCGGTCTGCAAATCATTTACCTGAAACCCGCTGCATACTTCCTGGCTTCTACTGGTCTCCCCACTTACTTCAAGGTGAACTACCTTCTTTGTACTGAGGGTTTCTCCCACATTCCCCTGCATTATATATCACTCCCTTTATTACCATCCTTGCTCAGTTTTCGTTTAACAATCCGTTGCTTAGCTTAGCTTTTCCTTTTCAGGCATGACTTTCTTCTTTGCACAGTTTTGCCCGACTGCTTCACACTCACCACAGTATACTGGCATCCATTCAGATGTCAATTGTCACCTTCTGATTAATCTGCCTCCCATCCACAGCTTTTATACTAATCGCGTGGGTGATTAAAATCTACGTCTATCAGTGTGCTCCTAGCATACGCCACCCCTTAGCTTTGTAGCAGTACACTCATCAATAGACACTGGTTTTCCTACCACACTCGCAATTTTGCTCAGGCTCTTCTTCCCCCACGGATGCAAAGGCATGTTGGAAACTTCACCAAATCAGCGTGACCCTTAACGTATCAGCTTTCATAAATAAATTCGGAGACAACTTATAAAGGCATAGAAAAGATACTATATGGTCTATTCAACAGTATTTCATTCCTCTCATCCTCCTTAAATTAAGCTATGAAGTAACCAACATCATGATAGTATAAGTCAGGAGTAGAGGCAGAATTCCACACCTTGTTCATAAACTGCCAAACTGCAGTCATGGATAAGTCCCCTCCAACTGCAAATAGGATCAGACCAGTTTTCCAAGATTCCACCTCCGACTCAATGCTTTCTCAATTTCAACCTCAGGTTCGCCATCCACTATTTCAGACTTTCAGGAGCCCTGAACTCCATCTCGATTGGCATTCTGTTTCCCTTAATCACCTCTATCCATGGTTTTACAACCCCTCTTACTGGCTCTGCTAACACAGCTTGATGCTCCATTTCATTCAGATCTCATACACCTGGATCTGTTTGCTGCATTTCCACCGCTAGGTCTGGTTTATCGCCAACTTTACTTCCTTAAGATTTACTATATAAAAAAATAGAAAATAGTTCAGAAAAAATCTGCTAGAATTAACAAAACATTTACAATTGTAGAAGTCATCATATTCAACAATGCCAACGTCAAACTGAAACACTTTCTGTGCATATACACATCTTGCACATTAGTGGCAGTCATCGATCAGTCCAGTGACAAAGACCACTGCCGAACATGTGCGCATTTTAATTTATATATACCGGATGAAAACTAATTGTGTTGAACAATGATACATACTGCAATATGACAGACCATCCAGAGGCTATAACAGTGTTGGAATATAATTTGGGGTTCATAATATCTAACTAGTCTGTTTCGCTTGTATCCAACAATAATAGCTGTTATGCATCCACATCAGGGCCAGGCTATGCGGGTAAGCTCATAATGCGTTTGTCTAACACAGGTCCTCCAATGGTGAAATGGTACAAGCTCTGGAAGTTTAATCCGCACAAGCCAAGAATTTCATGCACTGTAAAAAAGATTCAACATAACCGCAAAAAGTTAATATATACCCTACTAATTTACGAGTTTAAGGAAAATGGAAAATTCAGACAAATCTAGTGGAGGCAAATTTGGACAGAATGTATCTGCATCATCAAAGAAACACCCGATCCCAGTGGCTGAAATGACGACCGCATGTGCTTCAAGGTACAACACCTGACCTAGTAGGACTAAAACAATCGCGGATATATCCACAAACCCTTCTCATTTAATGAACGCTCGAAATGTGCTACCATTCCTAGGCTGAAGCAGCCATCGGCAGCAATGCCCTGCAATTTTCGCGTTCAGCAAAAGGACCAAAATTTAGATGCTTCTGAACTGATTCCCAATCACGAAGACATGGAAATGATATCTTTTTGGCAGGCTGAATTCAAAAATATATGTCACCAGACACCACAGGCAAGCATAACTATTAGTTCTATATATAAGATTCAGCGTAAGGCTTTAAGAGCACCATCATAAGATACCTGGTGGCATGAAATGCGTTTTGAAAGAATCTGAAGATCACTTCTAGCAAGTTCATACAACGGGAGATCGGAAGGGCAGCCCTCAGGTTTCACCCATTTAAAATCAGGTCTAGTACTTTTCTTAAGCTCATCAAAATGTGCCTCATTTCTAACCAAAAAGTACAATCCCTTGGGAAGTCCCGCCATTTGATGCACAAACAACACAGGATGAGCTTCTGCATCCCAAGAAAGAGCACGAAACTGCAAAGCACATGGTTTCCCTTGTTTCTCCCCGTTTTCACAAACTCCTGTCGGCAGACAATGCTACAATATTTGATAAAATGTATCCCTCTCCATCAAAGAAACTCCATCCATATCAACAGCGCTCCTCCTCCTCCTAACCACTTCTCTAACAGTAAGCTCTCTATAACATTTCTCACTAATTACCTTACTTTTTCTAAATGGACTAACCACCACTCGGTCTTTCAACCACTAACGGTTTCTTCACCACCTCTGCCGTTCTATAAGTAACATCCCAACAAACATGCTATTTACTGAGAATATTAGGCTTCCCTTTCCACTCCAGCTTTGAAAACTTCCCAATCGCATCACTCAATTTCGCATAATCCACATCAAAATCCCTAACAAGTAAAACACAATCAGGATGCTCAAACTCCATCTCCGGAAAACTCTGTTTCACAGGCCTAGTGGGAATCTTAAACTCCTTATACGCATCCAATCCATCTAAAACCTTCACATCCCACCCCAACTCTGCCGCAGCCATTGTAATCGCACCAATCGCATGCCCTACATCATGATTACAATATGTAAATGACCCTCTCCCCATACTTCCAAGCTTCCCGCCAAAACACAGATGACAAACCAATTAAAGAAGAATTCCCCAGAAACAAATTAGGGAAAAATTCAGACTCAGTCTCATCCCTAATTTTTAAAGCGTGCTCTTTCGGTGCATAATGCCCTACAAAAGCAGATGCACAAACACTACCAATCCTGGGTGCTATGATGTACGATCCGGTAGGATGGAGATTTCCACCGCTAGGGTTTACTCTAAGCGACCAAGTTGAGTAACCTGTACTCTTCCAAGCAGATAACGCAAGTGAATCGTAGAAAAGCTGAGAGATCGTCGCTAGAGAAATCGGCTTCGGAATCGGTAAGGAAGTGAACAGCGTCGTTGAATACGTCGTCGTCTGACGAACCAGAGTTAGAAAGCGTTGATGGATGTAGAAGTGGAATCAGCCTTTCTGAGTCGTACCGTCGAAACGGATTCGGTTGATTCGCCCAATCGACTCCGCGTGGACCTTTTGCATAGTTGTTGAATGAATGCTTCGTTTCGTTGTGGTATTTGAGGACGTGAGTGAGTTGTTGATTTTGGTTTGTTTTGCGGTCAGGTGAGTTGATTGGTGTGGAGGAGGATGTGGAGAAGGCCATGCAGAGAGAAGGAGGGATTAGGGATCGAAGGACGGTCGGCGGTGGTCGGAGGAGGAAGATGGCGGGTGGGGGAAAGATGGAGGCTAAGCAGCAACGGAGTGATTCTGGGTTGAACTCGTCCGCACGTTCTGGAGGTGTAACGTTTCTAATTGGGCCGGATTGGTAGCCCGACTCGAGGGGAATGAGTTCAAAGGGAATCAAAATAGTTTTTTTTTTTTGGGTGTTAGTGCACATCTGATAACATTTAACAATCGGTTACATCGTAACTAGGCCGGAGTATTAGGTTGATTTGATGGGCCGGTTCGAAAATCATATACTTTCAAGCAGTGTTTTAAAAACTGCTCGGTGACGGATCGGATGACCTTACCGGGTTACTGGGATCAATGATTCAATAGAATCGTGAGTGGATGCAATATGTAATTAATAAATTAAGGAAATGAATCATATATAAATGGAGTTTTAAAATAAAAAATAAAAAGTAATTTAAATCATTAGATTTAATCAGTTTTTTAATAGTTTTAATTATTCCGAGGATAAATTAGGTAAAACAAATCCTTAATTACTATAATATATATTGCTGTCAGGTGATATGTGATTGTAGAGTGTCGTGTCTTTATTTGTCGATATGATTTTTTTCATGGCAACATCGATACACTGTTTCTCACTTCACTACATTCAAGATGTGAATTTTTTCTATTTGATGTTTTATAATATTTCAACAAATTTCTTGTCCCCTATTTGAGTATTCTAATTTCCGACTTGTTCACATTGTAAACACTGCAATTTTTATGTCTCCTATTTAAGTATTTTAATACGCGAATATTACAAAAGCAAACAGGTGACAAAATTATCACAATAATTTTCTGTCTTTTATTTGAGTATTCTAATTCGTGTATATTACAAAGCAAATAAGTGACAAACATTGATGATAACAACAACACCACATCCAACGAATTTGAAAACAAGTATCAATTGAACTTATAGCACAAACAAGTATCAATTGAACATCGGTTCGAGATTTGACCAGATTGGAAGAAATAAATGTTGAATTACAGATCGAAGAATTGACAACGGCGGATGACAAACACTTCTCATATGTGATTGAAAACGACGACTGACACGACTTTGGCGACGGCTGGGTTCGGTAGGCGCGACGGCAGGCTGCTGCGTGCTGGATCGACGGATCAGCGACCTTCAGCTCGGCTGGCAACGACGGAAGACGCGCGACGCTCTCGGCTGCGGCGGATCTGTGATTCAGTGAGGCATAATGAGATCAACGGATCTGATATATTTTTTTTTCGATGGGTGGTTACAAGTAGTACAAGAACATTCTTGTAGCATATCAAGCTAGTTCAAAGTACATAATTATCTATTAACACTCAGGCTTCAACAGCATCTCCACCAATGATCTCAATGACTCGACGGTAAGAACTCCAACTCCATTGCGCAAGCAACTTCATGTAATAGACAACTGCCACGCCGGCGACGGGCAGAATAGACAACCCTTACGCAGATGCGGGAGAAATGAAAGACACCTAAATGGAGACAAAATCCATTAGATAAATATGGTGGAGGCAGGGTTTGAACCCTGGACCTCTGAGAAGTTTGTCAGACATATTTTGAAACAATTAGAAATGGAAGTTGTAAATAGATTATGAGGGGGAGAGAGATAATCGACTCAATTGCCAGAAAATCATTATTTATTTATTTTAGTCCTTTTTGAATGATCTACCTTCATAATCTATTATTTAAAAACTAGCGGCGGCCCGACGTCCGACGGAATAGCGGCGTGAACAATCTAATTCATTTAGCCTAACACTAAATCCTAAACACCTAATTTCAGAAATTAAATAAGAAATATTTTGTATTTTTTTTGGCATCCGTCGTCCCGAATGCGGTCATTGATTTTTTATTTATGTTTTTATATTGAGGTTTTTTGGCATTTATTTATAAATTGGTAAATTTGAAATTATATAAAGAGGAGAGATCATTGTTGGGAACATCTATTTGACCATGCGGTCATGGTCTATTCTATTATATAATTAGTAGTTGCGTCGTTCTGACGGAATTTTTTTCCATATTTTCATTTGATTCCCTAAAATTACTAAAAGGTTTTTGCTTAATTTTTTAATGTTAATTTTTAATTTTAAATATTTCAATTTTTTATTTTCAGTTATTAATTTTTATTTAAGTCAAACCGGATCAGTTATCTTTAATTTTAATAGCATATTTTGTAATTAATTATGAAGAGAGGGATGAAATTAAAATTTTAGATTTGATTTTTATAAATATTGATAGATATTAGTAAAAATAAAATAAAAAAACAAAAGCCGGCAGCACTACCACAAGTCCACAACCATCCACTTGCTTAGAGTTCTAGGGTTTTTTGATTTGGGGGAAATGCTAGGGCTTATCACCAAGCAGCTGCTTACCAGCAGCGTTAAGCATCCACAACTACTCAAATCCAGCAATACCCTTCTCAAATTGATTTCACCCCTCTCCTCTTCCACCGCCAATTCCTCACTCCCAGATCAATCTGACCCTAAAGTCGACGCCTTTACATTCTCATATCTCATAAACTCCTGCGGCGTCGCAGTCGCTGATGCCCATCGTATCTCGAAGCAACTCCATCTCAAATCCATTGAAAATCCGGGTATAGTGTTGGATTACTTAAAAACGTCAGGTTTCACCGATGCCCAGATTACCAATATTGTCAGATTTGTCCCAACTGCGCTGCTTTCTGATGTGGAGAAGACTTTGAAACCAAGGCTTGACCTTTTTGCATCTTTAGGTGGATCGAAGAAAAATGTGTTGCGGATTATTGGTCAGTGTCCGGCGATTTTGAAAATGAGTATTGAGAATAAGATTGTTCCTGCGTTGGAATGTTTGAAGAGTGTTGCGGGAGGTAATGATGAGGTTTTGACTCTTTTGACTTGGTTTCATTGGTTATTGTTGCTTAGGGCGGAAAATTCGTTAAGTGTTAATGTTGCGTTGTTGCGTGAAATTGGTATGCCGAAATTGGGTATATCGAGGTTTTTGATGACAAATGGTTATGCGCTTTTAGCTCCGCCAGGGAGGTTTAAGGAAATGGCCGAGAGCGTTGAAAATGGGGTTTAGTCAGAATAAGCATAATTTTGGAGATGCGATTAATTCGTTTGCTGCTTTAAGTGAAGAGAATTGGGCATATAAAGTTGGGATTTTTAAGAAATGGGGATGGTCGGATAGTGATTTCGTGATGGCATTTGTAAAGCAGCCTAGGATAATGTTGTGTTCTGGGAAAAAGATCGATGGGATTATGGATTTGTTGGTGAACACGATGGAGTTGGAGGCGTCAGTTGTGGCTGGATGTCCGTATATTCTTCTTTATAGTCTGGAGAACCGGATTATTCCTCGCTGCTTGGTGGTTAGACATCTTTTATCAAATGGTTTGATTGCGAAAGATGATTATAGCACTGGGTATGTGCTGCGCTGTGAAGAAGTGTACTTCTTTAAAACATTTGTGGATAAGCACGTTGAGATACGGTCTGAGTTGATGGCTTTATATAATTCGCATAAGAAAGTTACTTGAGCATCTTCATATGCCCCAGCCCCATTGAACAGTCAGTTTATCTGCCTACTGACTACTGACCAGACCAGCCCTGCTTCCAAAGAGAGAAATGTCAGGGTAGCTTGGTTACATGTAAATATCTCTAGGCATTTATTATCACTTCGCAATGAGTTTCCATCGCAATGTAACTTTTCAACTCTTAGACCAAAGATGACACTTATGTACTTGTTTGCATGATGCATCATTTGCATTTTCTACAACAAATTTTCGCTTAAAATAAATCCTTAGGGGCTATATGCACTTGATGATTTCATGCAAAGAGATCTTCTAAATATGACTTCATTTGAATGTAATTTTTTCAAGAAATATTTGAAGTCGAATTATCAATTTCGAAAATTACTCTTGCATCTCTCTATGCAAATGTTGCTACACTATCAAATTATGATGCTGCACCTGTATAGACTCTAGGGTGGTGTCCTAGTGCTAAGGGAGTCTTTATAAACTCACAACATTTTAACAAGATCGTCTCTTCTCTCTAGGTAGTTTAAATTATCATCAATTTCGTACGACTTGGTTTTTGATTTATTTTTTTGAAATTTTTGTGCAGAAGGGTAGTATCACAACGGTTATTTTTGGTCATTGCACCAGGAGGATTCGGTTTCGAGTCGTCCTGTACGCATTTCCGCCTTGAGTCAAGAAATGTCTTGTCAACTGCATCATCTATTGGATGAACTAGACAAGATAATAGGAGAAGATGAAGCGAGGAAGATGCTGAGAGATAGTTCGTTTGGTGAAGTGTTGAAATTTGCGCAGGTGAGTGTTTGTTGATTTTTATGTGACGTGGTTTGATTTAATGGATTTGTTAGTGTGTGGAATAGACTACTTATGTTGGTAACCTCCAAACCCTTGCAATTGTACACGGATGAAGTGGTTTGATAACTATGACCAACAAGTACACGGATTAAAGTGTTCCAGAAATTATGAATGTAACATATCCTGCAGTGCGCTCTTAGAAATGCAACTTGCAAGATCAACAGCCTTCTTCGGTAAAAGATATCATGCTTCAAGGCCTCTACTGTTGAGTCTCGAGTCAAGCATGTCACGCGCGCTGTGAATTATGTAAAGACTTGACAGTACAAGTTATAGAACCAACAACATCACTTAGATTCACACAATAATACCAAATTGTTCAAACAATTTCTGCATTGACCAATCAAAATTCATAGAAGTTGTAACCATCTCAAAACTCACAATATGAAATTCAAGTGTACTCTTGGGCACCAAACCATCCAACTCATAACTGATATGGAACATGAAAAATTCTTTGAGAAAAGAAGCACCAACGTCGGACGGATTTCCAAGCCATGAAACCTAGTTTCTAAAACCTCTGCTGTTCCTCCTTCCTCTGGCCTTCTCAAACTTCCTTCCCTTGGACCTAACATATGGCTTGGTGTGACTGTGAGGAACACCAGGAGCTGGGCCAAAGTGCTTGACAGCCTCTCGTGAGTTCTTAGGGCCTCTAAGGAGAATCTGAAGACATAAATATAGTTAAGGTTATTTTTTCCCCAAAAGAAAAATGCAGTAGTCAACCCAAGAAAGCAGCGACCTTTCTTAGTATTAACGGCCATGGTTATCAAGAGGATGAAACACACATAGCAACATATATAGCAAAAGCTAATAGATAACAATGCAGATGTAGAATCCGAGCACCTACAAAATATTTGTTTGCATTCATTTAATTTGTAATGAGTTCCTCAACATACCGTGTTCTGGCCAAGAGGGGCTCTCAACGCCAGCTGATCAAAAGTCAAGCATTCACCTCCAGCCTTCTCAATTCTAGCTCTAGCAGTCTCAGTAAACCTCAAAGCAGTCACCTTAATTGCCGGAACTTCATCCACCCTAATATCATCAGTAACCGTCCCAACCAAAACCGCAATTTTATCGCCCTAAATTAAAAACATGAATAAAAACTCAGCAAAAACTAAACAACTAAAAAAATTCAAACCACATTTTACAAATCCAAAACTTCTATACCTTTCCATTCATATACTTCACCAACCGCGAAAGCGACAACGGAGGCTTGTTAACCTTACTCATAAACAGCCTCTTCAAAATCACTGCATTAAACTTACTACCGGTTCTCCTCACAAGAAATCGGTACAGCTAAAATTCCAAATCAACAAAAATCCATAAAACATCAAATCACCAAACATCAAAAAACTAAAATCCGCATCTGTTAAACATACCTTGACGAGAAGCTTCAGGTAAATATCATCGGACTTCGGCGCAGTCCTCTTCGTCTTCTTGCTCTTACCTCCGGCGATCAAATCGATACCCTAAATTAAATCAAAGAAATGGATTAGTGAAGCGTTCAGTAAGATGAAATGTTGAAACAGTGAAATGGAATTCGGATCGCAGCGAACCATTGCTGCTCTGGTCCGCGTCAGTCGATTAGGGTTTGGAGGTAGAGGACGGAGATTTATCAGGCGAAAAGTGGTATATATACGGATGCTTACTGTAGTTATCATGCACCGTGGTCACACCGGATTTGACTTGACATTTGGGCTTGGGTTTGGTCTTATTTTGTACGGCCCCGTAATACATTTACTCTGAGATTAATTTTTACTGATTTAATATCTGAAATATTATCGAATTTATATTTAATTAAATATTAAATAAGAACGTTTGTTAATAATGATATCGAGTCCAAAAAGCCGTAAGCGCCTAATCTCAAAAGCGGCTAAGTAATTATTACATTACTTATAATTTTGGTACATTAATTTGCTTCATTGCAGCCTTGGATTTTCTGATATTATGATTGGTTTAGCTACGTACATTTCAGTATTATATTGGGTTGCGTTTAACTTATCTATTATACTAGTTGCACTTCCGTCGTCTCGACGGAAATTTTTTAGTGTCTTCATTCAATTTAATTAAATTTTACATTGTTTTTCGCTCCATTTATAATTTATAATTTTTTTAATTCTTAATTTTTATTTTTTTGAAATCTACTTGATCAAATGCGATCAAATACAGGTAAATACAGTCAAATATGGATGAATAGTGATGGATGACATATAGTGTAAATAAGAAGGGTGGGGAGGGACATTTTTGTCTTATTGCAATGGATCTTTAGTGAGGAAAAGTGGGTGGTTGTTATTTGTGTGTTGAGGACATTAGCCTATTATTAGGATAGATAATAGAATAAGGTGTAAAAAAATTCATCATCAAATAGACAATGTTTAAATTACACATGTCCTCCACAAACTATTACAAATAAATTATAGCAACCTAAATAATCGTCGCTAAAATCGAGGCAACAAGCGTCTGTTTCCTCTGCATTCTCGTCGGAACGACGTGTGCGTACACTTGTTTCAATATAAATGAATTTAATTCACGTCGACCTTAATTTAGTTCAGTTGGATCACTTGAAAATTTAATTTTGAAAAAAAAAATCATTTCATTGGTCTGATGATTTATTGATGGATAATTGAAAAATGAAAACAATATTTACTCGAAAACATTGCATCTTGAACATAAAAATTTGTCTAGAATTACCATTATACCTTTATTTAGTCTTTTGGCACCTCGAGGTTGCATCAACGGACACTGGAATCACTTGACTTCTCTTACGAGGGATCAAGGAACTCTGATCGCTAGACTGTTTCCAACTC
The DNA here is from genome assembly GCA_035048345.1 of Echeveria elegans. Classification (NCBI taxonomy): domain Eukaryota; kingdom Viridiplantae; phylum Streptophyta; class Magnoliopsida; order Saxifragales; family Crassulaceae; genus Echeveria; species Echeveria elegans. Next base: position 438 of record JAWWMW010072898.1, on the reverse strand, counting down.
GAATTAAAGAACGTAAATGTTGATGCTAAGTGCTTGGGACAGACATGTCTTGTGAGATGAAACATGTATAGATTCTTGATGTCCCACATCACAAAATACATAAATACTCTATAGCTTCTAAGGTTTCATCTCTGCTACTTTTGAGCCACCGTAGATCTCATTACATACACGACCTTACCATGGATATGAAAATGGACATGTGTGGTTGGGTTGTGAAGTAATACACTATTTAATATTTGCTTACATTAATAGATATCTCTGGCCACACACTCATTCATCCATTAATAGGTCTTTTGAGCTTGAGAGTTGAGACTCTACTCTCAGGTTCTGTTCTGTTGACATTAATTTAATTTCAGTTCAATTCAGTTCAATAGATAAACATTCACTATTTTTAAAATTATTTTAAAAGTGTAATAAGACTTGAAACTATGAGACAAG
>JAWWMW010072889.1:0-13984 GCA_035048345.1 Echeveria elegans | reverse complement strand
TCCTTGATGCGGTGATGAGAGAGGAGTGATTTCCAAATCTGTGTTGTTTAGCTGATTTGTAGTTATTGTTTGATTAGATTATTAAATATTTTTCAAATATGTTTGTTACGTTTAATTAGGGACCCTTCAAAAAATTTAGCAGGACAAATCTATCCTTTTACTAATTAAATTAATTAATTAAGATTTATTATTAACCATTGATTAAAAAGAAAATCAACGGTGATGCTCTTAATACTTTTTATATTTAGTAATCTTTATATCTGATCCCTTCCCATTACTATAATAGTTATCAAGTGCATGATCCAAATTGCGAAATGGGTATATATAGTTCAGATAGCCGAACACTCTTCACCTCGTAACCCTGAGGCCAGGGTGTATAATTTAGAAATCTCATTGAACACAACAATGGGTAATAAAACTTACGTTCTAAAACAACAAAAAGCATGCTAGCTTAAGGTTTTAACAACTAGAATCAGAGCAGTGATTGGATCACTCATTGAGGAGAATCAGTCAGCCTTTGTGCCTGGTCGCAGTATCCATGATAACATTTTCCTTGCGCAGGAACTGGTTAAAGGTATGGAAGAAAACAAATATCTCCGAGGAGCATGATTCAAATAGATTTGCAAAAAGATTATGACACGATTGAATGAAAAGCGCGAGAGGGGATTATAATAGAGATTGGCTTCCCTGATATGTTTGTTGAGTGGGTTATGATGTGTGTTACAACCGTGTCGTATAAATATATGGTGAATGAGAATCCTACTGAATTGTTGATAGCTAAGAGGAGTATTAGACAAGGAGACCTCATGTCGCCGTATTTGGTCGTTTTGATTATGGAATATATGAACAGGGTACTCCTTGGATTAAGGCACCAACCTCTGATTTCAATTATCATCTGCGTTGTGAAAAGCTGTGTATCCCTAACCTACAAGAAATGTATCCAGGGAACTGAAAGGTGATGACAGGGTAGTTCCTTGGAGAAAGTTGTTCTTCAACTCAGTGGCAAGACCAAGAGCACCTTTTGTTTTATGGATGGCTTGCCATGGGAAATTTCAATGAATGGATAGACTCTTGAAATTTGGGTTGTAGAATGATGGTCTTTGTGATGAATTAGAATCAATCAATCACTTGTTTTTTGAGTTTGCAGTGGCTAAAATGTGGTGGTCAAAGATCCTCGAATGGTTTTGAGTTGTGGTTTTGCATGGTTTTGGGGTTTAGATTCATTTTGGTTTTGAGTTTGTAGCATGGGCCGTGTTTGGGTTTCTTGGTGCAAATCTTGACTCACACGGAATAAAAAGTTTAAATTGTTCCACACAAAAATAAACATCTTCCTTACTGCATTAATAGTTAATTCCCATCAATTCCTTCTTTCTTTCAGGTCATAAAAGGTATACATACTTTTATTTATTGAATGAGCAATTTACAAAAAACTTGACCTGATGGATACTCGACATCCAAAGCTGTGGCCTCCGGTTTTTCTCCCGTGGTCTACTCAGAGATCAGTTAATCCATTCACACGCAACTCTAGCACAAAATTGCTAATGAGGTTTTGGGATAAAACCATCCACGGCAAAGTTCCGGGTCGCCGAAGGAATAGCCAAGCGGATTCCATCCAGCTCGCGTCTTGCAATTATCTGGCAACCAAGTCGAGACCTGCATGTTTACTTCTAGTTTTCAGATTACAAAAACACACCAGACTAAAGAAATTGTGTATCCCTGAGAAAGAACATGTTACGTTTCCGTAAGGCCAAAGGCTAAATCCAACATGTCATTCTCCTCATCAGTTGGCTCTTCCAGTTTGTTGTAGTAGTCCACATCCTATAAACAATCAGAATGATTAAACTTGATTAACGAACTAAAGCAAACAAATAACATGAGGAAACAGTGTTTATTTTACCATCACAATGACATGGCATGTGGAACATGCTAGTGAAGCTTCACAGGCACCTAAATCAAATAAAAGCATCGAAGTTAGTTTACCACAAATTCGATAAAAAACTTTAACAAAGGGGGGGTCCATTAAAGATAAAGCGATAAAATGCTGCATGTAAATGCATCAAACATTCACAAGTTCACAACAGACTACCCTAGATGAGTCCAGATTTAGACTGATAAGGACAGGATGAGATACATGCCTTCAAGATCTATATCATTTGCGTGAGCAGCTTCAAGAATAGACCATCCAATAGGGACCTTGATGGTCTTTTCCTCTCCATCTCTGTCCACAAATGTAACGGAGATCCTACATGTGCAAGAAACCAAATATAAACTTTTCACCCTGGAGTATATTTTCAAAGATACGCATGTGATTACTAATCCACAAATATCTCAAGGTATACGGTAAACACCGAATGCAAACGATCTTTAGCTAATAACTTACAGAAGTTGTGGATAATGAGTACAACATATGTTTCACCAATAGAGGAGAAGAAATCGTGTTTACCAAAAGATACATGCATTTATACAACAACCAAGATATATATTTAGGAACTTTCTATTTTATATGTCAGAAGTGCAGAGATTCAACAACATGCATACTCTTTGGTCTGCATAAGCCTCACAACTATAGTTTTGTCTTTAAAATTGATGCTGTAGTTGCCAAAGGCCCAACAAAGTTACTATTACGCTCTGATCAAGATTGGCTTGAGAATGAACGTAGCTTACTCTTCAGTTTCATCGCCACCCTCCTCATTGGTAGCATCGGTGGAAAAATGATGACGTCCCAAAAATGAGGTACAATGAGATGCTTGTGTAAAAGACTGCACAGTAGGCTGTGATGTATCAAATGGAGCACATATTACGGAATGGATTGGAGAAAATACAATTAAATTCACACACAAAAAGTGAACCATGGAATATGCACAAAAAAAGCTAAAACAAAGAAGGAAATTAATGATGATCAAAGGCATATCAATTCAGCAGCTTGAACTGCAATGTTAAAAAGAAACTAGACTGAAATGAAGATCTTCCATAATACTTACAAAAGGGCGAATATATTGAGTCCGGGGCCTCTGCAACTGTTGTAGTCCAGTCCTTGAGATACAGATGACTCCTATAAATGAAAAGTATATTTCAGATTATGAGCATTCGAGAGAATACCGCATTATATGCTACTAAATATCTTAGTGACGAAGCTCCAATATAAATAAAACCTAATGTACTCTAAATTAATTCCAAATTTCTTGCAATCCCATATTTGTTGACAGAAAGGCATTAAGGGCTAAGGCTGTTGAGAATGAGTAGATAAAAGGCATAAAAATATCAAGTCTATTGACTACAGAATTAAGCATATGTACTTCTAGTGAGCTCCCTCAACATGCGAGCTCCAGCGCTCGTAAAGCTAGCCATTTCCCGAGATGACTGCAAAATTAAAACGATTAATAATAAGAGGCATCGAAGGAGGCAGAATACAAATTCATCAATATGCTGCGTAAACTGACCTTGAAGGAATCGCTCGGCGATTTGGGGTTTAGGGTTTAACAGAATACAGCATCGTCAAGAAAGAACAATTTGCGTTGCGGGGCTGATTTTGCTTATTGCTTTACCATCAGGACGGCGTCGTCACACGATTTTATATTATATTTTAAAATAAGGATTAATTATCGAAAATCACGCTTAAAATAAGTTTGTTATAAAATAAGTTTGTTTTCATTCGCCATTTGTGAAAATTTAATATTATCTAAACTCATCTTTAAAAAAAAATTAAACTAAAAGGCACCCTTTTACCTTTAATTAACTTTAAAAAATTAAAAAAATATCAAAAAAAAATTAAAAGAAAATTAAAACTTTATAAAACAAATAAGAATAATCAACTCATATAGTGGCATTTTTAATAAAAAAATTATGTCTTAAGAATATTTTTATATAAATTAAATTTAATATTTCAAAATTTTACAAAAATATAGCACAAATTTTTATCAAAAATATAACGAAAATGTTCAATAGTTTGTCATTATGTTTTTGTATATCACTGAATTTTAACTATTTTTTAATTTTGTTTTTTTATCTTTAAATATAAATATTTACAAATCTTGAATTTTCCATAGTATTTTATACAAATATTTAATAAAAATAGTAAAAAAATATTTAATTTTTTTAAATTCACAGACATTCAAAACAATAACTGCAAACTATTCAACATTTTTGTTATATTTTGATAAAATATAACAAAAAAATAACATTCAAAACAATTTTGATAAAATTGTATGCAACATTTTGATAAATATTTGAAATATCAAATTAACTTTATACAAAAATATTCTTATTCGTAAGGCATAATTTTTTAATTAAAAATGTCAATAAGTGGGTGGATTTTCTTTTTTGTTTTATAAAATTTTGAGTTTTTTTAAAAGTTTTTTTTTCTGATATTTGATTGGTTTTTAAAGTTAATTAAAGGCAAAAGGGTGGCTTTTAGTTAAAAAAATATTTTTATGGATGATTCTTGATAGTATAAATTTTTACGGGTGACGAATGGAAAACTCCATATTTTACAGATGAATTTCGGTAGTTAACCCTTGAAATAATGCCTATTAAACCTAAATCGGTGCTAACAGATCCATGAAATGGCCAAACAACCCTCTTCAAGTAAGAAGAAAACAAAATGCAACGAGGGCAATATAATACTTTTACTGTACTGTATTTTACGTTTTATAAGCCCCGATGTACGATGTCGGTGCTTCTAGCACCACCGTTCATTTTTATTGACAATATTTATTAGAAAAAAAATTAGTTTTAAACACCCTCTATACGTCGAATTTTAACAATTTTTTTAAATTTTTTTGTTATTTTTAAATATAAATATTTCACAAAACTTGAAGTTCATAATATTTCATATGACATTTAATAAAAAGAGCAAAAAAAATTTAAAAATTTAGTTAAAATTCAGAGATATACAAAAACATAATAGCAAACTTTTGAACATTTTTTTATATTTGTTATTAAATTTTGTGCTACATTGTTTTTAAATATTTGAAATATCAAAACAAAATTATAAAAAAATATTCTAAAGACATAATTTATTTATAAAAAGTGATACTCAATGTTTTGATTTTGCTTGTTTGGTTTATGAAGTTTTGAATTTTTTTGAATTTGTTTGATATTTCTTTTGATTTTTTTAAATCTGATATTTGATTGAAGGTGGCGATAACAAAAAATTTGACGAACTTCGGGTGTTTAAATCAAAACTTTTATACTAGAGGTGTTTAAGTCCAAATTCGACGTATAGAGGGTGTTTAAAACTAATTTTCTCTATTTATTATAGGTTGTATACATATAATACAAGAATTATTTAACAAATCAAGTTAACATCTAGTATGATCATAATCTTTTGCAATGTTATTAGGTTAGAAATAACACTTGATAGACTAGTTTAGTCTATTCCCAGAGTTGATTTGCCTACAGGATCGCACATACAAGCTTTTGGAGCTAAAGGATAAAATTGTCTTTTTTTCGGCGACCTAGATTTTGGTCCAAATGTTTCGGCACATTAAATGGAATGTGTGAACATAATTATGGGGAAGATTATTTATTTAGTAGGAAAAAAATAAATTTCTATTTTTTATAAATAAGTGGTCTTTATTTTCAAAAAAGGAGGATTAATTATTTTGAGTCCTTATCAAATAAGGAGTTCAAATAGTTTGATACATCTCCTTATTTTCAGCCATGATTTCATGCTAATTCATGTAAATCAAGTCTTGATTGACTTGATTAGATAATGATAAAATCAACTAGTCTTTATCTACAAGGACTAAGTTTTATGTCCTATAAAAAGGCTTGTATGCAAGCTGATTTTGCACGCCATTCCATCAGCATTGAGCACGAAATTTTGATCATCTAAACACTCATTATTTTTTATTTTCAAAGGTTGAAAATGTAGCTCAAATCCGAAACACACGAGAGGGAATTTTGTGAGACTAGTCTAGTCGGTTTCAAGACATCCTTGCTTCGGATTTTGTGTGTGTGTGTGTGTGATAGTAGAGGGGAGTCGTCTTTTGGCTGTCCCTACACACTTATTTGGAGTCTTGATCAGCGTTCGAATCAAGAGGTTACTCATTTTATTCGAAAGAAGAAAGCTTGATCATCAAAGGTATGAAAACTGAAATCCTAAATATGTTTCTATATTGATTGTTAGTTTCGATCTTGTAATGTTTTGTATGAAAATTCTTGATTTCCGCCCTTGATATGAATTGATTAACTTCAAACAAAACCCAAGACATTTCAGGTTGAAAGCCTTGGTGGAAAGAAGTACATCCTTGTGTGCGTGGATGATTATTCCATATACACATGGGTAAGTTTTCTTCGTCACATATCTGAGACGACTTAGAAAGTAAATATTCTCATACTCAGAGTATAAAGAGAAAGTGAGGTCTCACTTAAAGTTGTTTGAAGTTATCATGGAAGAGAAATTGAGAATTCTGATATGGATCAGTTCTGTGAAAAACAAGGAATTATGCATCAATATTCTTTAGCCAATATGCCACATCAGAACGGTGTAGCAGAAAGCAGGAATAGATCTCTACAAGAAATGACACGAGTAATGCTTCATGCCAAACATTTGGCTTTACAATTCTGGGCTGAAGCAATGAACACTGCCTGTCATGCTCTGAATTGTGTCAGCATCAGACCGGTATTGGTAAGACATGCTACGAAATCTGAAAGGGGAAGAAACCAACGGTAAAGTACGTTCATGTATTTTGAAGTCCGTTATATTCTTACAAATCAATCTTATCAACGGGAACTAGACACCAAAGGAGAGGAAGGAATATTTGTTGGGAATTCAACTAACAGCAGGGCCTATCGAGTATTTCTGAATCAATCTAGAAACGTTATTGAATCTTTCAACGTTGTAGTGAAAGATTATGCAGGTCTTATCTCATCTGCTCGAAACTTTGAAGGGGATGGTTTCAAACAAGCCTCAGACAGTGAAGGAGATAAATCTGATAATTCAGATACTGAATCCGTTCAGAATCTTGAAGAACTATCTAAAGCAGTGGAGGAATCAGTTCCAGAATTGTAAACTAAAGCAAGTAAGACCATCCCTCATAAGATTCAAAAGAACCACCCTCAAACTGCTGTGATAGGAGATCCATTCGCACAAAGAGTCACCAGAGGAAAAAGGACTGACTATGCCAAACTTTAATGCAGTAATACATGTCTTCTCTCCACCATTGAACCCATAAACATTAAGGAAGCTTCAACTGATGAGTACTGGAATATTGCCATGCAAGAAGAACTGGCAGAGTTTGCTCGACATGATGTATGGGACTTGGTATCTAGACCTGAGCATGTTAATACTAAGTGGATATGCAAGAACAAGTCGGTCAAGAAAGGAAATATCACGAGGAACAAGACTAGACTAGTTGCTTAGGGATATACGCAATTGGAAGGAGTGGACTTCGATGAAACATTTTCTCACGTGGCTAGACTAGAAGCTATCATACTACTTCTAGCCGTTTCATGTCATCTGAAATTCAAGTCATATCAAATGGACATGAAGAGCGCATTTCTGAATGGATTTCTGAATGAGGAAGTTTATGTTGCTCAACCTAAAGGATTTGAGGATCCATATCATCCAAATATGTATACAAACTCAAAAAGGCGTTGTATGGATTGAAATAAGCTCCCCGAGCCTGGTATTCTACACTCCGAGTCAACAAGGCTATAAACAAGGAGGGGTCGACAACACTCTTTTCATCAAGAATGAGGAAAAAGGTTTGGTAGTAGCTCAAGTATATGTTGATGATATTATTTTTGGAGCTAGTCAAAAGTTTATTGCTGATAAGTTTGTCCAACAGATGAAAGGAGAGTTACAAATGAGTATAGTTAGCGGGCTTACATATTTTCTTGGTCTTCAAGTAACTCAAAAGAATGACGGATCTTCATTAGTCAAAGCAAGTATGCAAGTAATCTTGTAAAGAAGTTCGAACTACAAACCATAAGTCACAAGAGAACTCCTGCGGCGACTCAAATTAAAGTCACTAAAGATGAAGCTGGGAAGAGTATAGAACAGACTCTGTATCGAAGCATGATTGGAAGTTTGTTATATCTTACAGCAAATAGACTAGACATTTGTTATGCAGCTGGAGTTTGTGCCAGATATCAAGCTGATCCTAAAGAGTCTCATATGAGCTATGGCAAGAGAGTTATTCGATATGTGGCTGAACAGTTGACTATGACCTTTGGTACACTAAAGACACCAATAATTTAATAGTTTCTTTACTCAGACGCTGACTGGGCAGGAAATGCATACCACAGGAAGAGTACATCTGGCAGATGTTTCTTTATTGATAATAATCTTGTCTCTTGGTTTAGCAAAAAGTAAAATTGTATTTCATTATTTACTACCGAAGCATAATACATTGTAGTCGGGGGATGCTGTCAGCAGATGGTTTGAATTAAACATATGCTAGAAGAGTATGGTTTGTCGCAGGGGGATGACTCTCTTCTGTGATAGCAAGAGTATTATTGATATTTCACGGAATCCTGTCCAACATTCCAGAACGAAGCATATTGACTTAAAACACCATTATATCTAAACTTTAGTCTAAGAAAAATTATTACTCTGGAGCATGTGCCCACTGAGAAGCAGTTGGCTGATATCTTTACTAAGGCACTGAGACATGTACAATTTGAAGCGCGCAGACACGACCTGGGTTTGTGCACCACCTCAACCTGAAACGTCACATGTTATCTTAATCGACACAGCCCTCCATAAATGTGTGTGAGTCATCTAAGGTGTTATTGATCTGATTGTATCAAGATGACAGGGGGAGAACCGTTTTCTTTATTATTTCAGATTTTCATCATCAAATGCTATATTGTCGTATCAGCTTTGGGAAGGTCTATATTTATAAGAATTGTTCAAATATATTGGTTTCACTCCTTCCTTCCAAAATTGGAAATATTTTAAATTTCTATATATTGGGGATTATTATCAAGAGCTGAATATTCGGGAATTGTCAGTACTGGAATGGTGAATATTTATCAGAATCTTCTTATTACTAAAATCCTTAAATTCAAAAGTTCAGGTTTGGATATTTTGATTTTCTAAATATTGGGGTGTTTTATCTCATATATATACTACTTGGGGGAGAGAAAGAGAGAAGCATATCTCAACTTAATGGAGCCCGTTTGTCGTCAGTCGCTCCCGCATATTTTAATGGAGTCCGACAATAAATCTCAGAGCAAAAATCGAAGAAAGTAAAACCCATCGCTTAATGCTACCCCCATGTGAAAAAATCGAAAGCAGTTGGTGCCTCTGGGGGGCGAAAAAACCAGAATCGCATGTAATTCATTCCGCGGTTACTCCTGATCTATTACCTAGACATAAAAAATCATGTTGATAGTGCTGGTGTTGCTAAGAATGTTGTTGTCTCTGTTAATAATTATGTTGAAAAATTTATTACTTCGAAGATTGTCAATGAAAAATCTGTTGGAGTTGGAGATGTTGGTGGACCAAGTAATGGTCTTGTGCAGGGGGCAGTAAAGATGCTAGTGATGTTGAGAAGGGCAGTGTGGCAGGGGCTAGTGGCCTAGAGAGTAAGGAAGTTGTGCCTCCTGAGGAGTCGAGAGAGAGTCGTATAAAGGAATTCTCGAGAAAACTACTGATTGCAAAGAGGAAAAAAATTAGTAATAAAAATCCTTATGCGAAGGTAAGGGTGCCTGGCAAGAAGCCAAGCTTGCAAACCCCCAGACCAGTTACAAAATCTGGTGTAAATAATGCTGCAGAGAAGGTTGATGATGTTGCTGAAGTCACAGGCTCGGTTGTGGACACAGTCGAAGGAGTTGAGAAATCCGTAAGAGATGAGGTCTCTTGTGAGGACATAACCATGGATCAAGCTGCAGTTCGCGATGATCAAGTACCGGCTGTTGAAAAAAAGGATGATGATGTTCATGCTAAGAACCCAGTTACAGATGAAACTGAGAATGTTACTGATGGTATCACGACTGATGTACGAGTTGAGGAGAAAAGTCAGCCTAGTGGAGGTGCTGATGTAGATGAGGAATATATGGAAATCCTTAACCATGCCGACGATGTAGCAACTAAGATGATTCAGACTTTTGACATCTCCTACACGTTTGACAACTTGTCAGATGGACAATAAAGACTCATTAAAGATTGACTCAGACTTTAAATCAACTCAGATCGTGGAATCAAGTCAAAAGAAATGCAATTTTGCATATAGGAAATCTCCAGTCTCTTATACCAAAAAGTCTCACACCAAGCCAAGCACTACGAAGAGTGGAAAGTCGAAGGCTCACACGACAGGAGGAACAGATAAAGGAAAGGGTGTTGCAAGTCAGGAGGGGATGATGGTTGACGGTGTCTGTTTTCATTTAAAAAGGCAAGTGAAAGGTTTTGGTTCAAAAGAAAATGATGGTAGCTGAAGGTATTTTCCAAGAAAAAAGATGGTTTGTTCCGGAGGTTCCTTGAAGATGCAAAGCTAATAAAGGCTGTTAAAGTAGTAAGACCATTTTTGAAAGAATAGTGCAAGAAGTGGTGGCAAATATTTCCTATGAGTTTGGGGATATCATGGAAGAAGGATATGGTGATGTAACTGTCAGAGATCGGACAGTCTCCCTCTCCCGAGTCCATAAATGATCATATGGGGATCAGTATCCCAGCCACCATGCCAAAGGTCTCAGACTGGAATGTAGTTGCTCACAGTCTACAAATGGGAAGGTCTCTGAATGGTCAGGTTACACAGCTGAGTTGAAGAATCTGACCACCCTTTATGCAATTCTACATGGGATATGTATCAGAAACTGGATTCTGGTCACTCATAGATCAACTATCAGCAAACCCATTGGAGCGCTCATTTATCAAATTGGTTTGGGGAATCAAGTTGACCTGAGGAAGATCATATTTGATCAATTGTCCAGTCATGCAGTAAGTAAGAATCCTCACTATCCGATCGGGCACCCATAGACTATATATTAGATGATTTTAAAAAACGCTCCGAAGATCATTGATGATTCGGCTAGTTTGGTGACTCTAAAGTCGTTGATTGTCTATTGGAAATTGTTCACATATGAACACTTTGTGGATGTTTCAGTGCTTGAATCCATCATGCGGGCTCTTAAGCGTCAAGGAAAGTTATCCAAGAGTGTCCCAGTTAATGACAAGAAAAAACAAGTGGTGAACAAGTATGCAATGAATCGTCTCAGAGAGCGGCTGAGGCTTCTGGACCTAGCTCGCAAGGATACCTTAGAACTTATTTCCTTGCTGGAGCAATCGGGAGTGGCACAGGAGACTGACCAGGAAGCCCAGCCAGACTTAGACTCAGACAACATTTCGTCTGATGACCGATAATATCACATTTTCCTTATCAGAACTTTATTTGTGTTTCTATTTGGCTATTAATTTGATGTTGAAGACTATGTTTACCCCTGTCATATTTGTGGCAAAAAGGGGGAGTATCATTTTGGATTTCATTCGCGTTTATGTCCCGAAGTTATTATCGTTATGAAGACTCTCTTGTTTGCCAATCTATGAATTGGTTTATCTCTATGAGATTCGTTGTTTCTATGAATACTAGCCTACAAATTAGCCTATTATCTTGTTTTGTCAAAAAATTACCAAAGGAGAGATTGAGAGCAATACAAAGTCCGGTTTATGAATGACAATGTTTTTGGCTTCAACGATAATTATGGATGCTTGACTCAGTTGGTGAATCGACCCAGGGCCTGAAACAACAGGCTGACTCAAGCGGCTTCTCCTCATATGCGTCGCGTCATCGCCAGCTGGAATATACATATCTTTATCTTTTGGCAACATGGTAAAGATTGATTTAAATGACGGGTGAAGCAGATCTGATTAAATAAATCAAATCAATTTAATCAGATTATTTTAAGATTACGAATATTGCTAAATATTCTATTGACAATTATTTATTGAAGATGGAATATTTTTAAAGTTAGTTATGGAAGGTGAATCCGTTGCTTGGGAGATAAGCAACCCGACCCTATAAATATGAAGTAAATTTCATCTTCACTGGACACCCAGAATTGCGCAAAAGACAAAATACAAACCCTCGATGTCGTCAAATAACACCTAGTTCAAACAAATTCAATAGACGACGAGCGGAGTTTCAATTCCGGAGGTTCCATCAGTCACGCAACGGTGATAATCAGACGAACGCTGATCATCTTTTACGAGCTTCAGAGATGTTGCTGTGTAGATCGAGAAGGAGAACACAAGTGCAGAATAGGTCAGACCGGGTCTGGACTGGTGGACATCAAGATAGGGTCTTGTATCTAAGGACTGAGATTTTTTAGATCTTTTCACTAGATACTTTATTAGCTCGAACATTACCTGAGGTTGTAAGTGTTGTGTATAAGATCATTTCAAATTAGTGATTGTTTCCATCGGACTTGAGGAGAAGCCCCCGAACTAAGCCTTCAAGAAGTCAAACTGGGTTATCAATTTCTGTGTCGTTTTAGTTTCTGTAACGTTTCACTATCTGTCTAGTTGCGCTAGAACATGTCGAATCACGATTGAATCATAAACCTAACTTGAACACTCAATTTCAAAACATAAAATAAATGAAGCAAGGACGAATGGATAACCGGAGATAATCATCGGATAGGGATATCACAGGAGATAACATGATAGTTTCAATTATATATAGAAAATACAAAAAATATCATAAAGATCACAATTCATTAAAATTAACCATTTACAGCATTTTCTACAAAAATTTATTTTCTGAGATGTCAAAGTACAACTTCAGTTTTCACGCTTCAAATATATATCGGTCAATATATGCAACCAATGGATCATTCAATCGTTCATCCCCTATCATATCACGAACCCGAGTCTTGAGAATATTCATATTAGAAAAGGTCTTTCCACCCCGCGGTTGCAACCGGTAAAAACATAACTAACTTTATAAGTAAATAAAGCAAAGGATGAATCAAATATCTTATTGTCACAATCATTTTCTTACCAAGTCGTGCTATTGCATCAAGATTAGAAAACCTTACATCATGTGTGACATCTTGAAAGTAGCTAGGATCCATTCAAGTTCTATTCTATGAACCTGAGAGAATTTAGAAATGTATAATCAATTTCTCCTTCTCAACACAAAAAATAAGTTTTGTAGATCAAGACAAACAACACTTGAAAGCAACAAGTTTTTGTGGATCACTAAGTTTGGTGGATCACTAGTTAGATACTATACATCCAGCTAAACTACTCAATTCTTGATCCACAATCCACTAGACCTTCAAGACTAAACAAAAATTTTACATACAAGTTGAACAGTCGGACCAGACAACACGAAGCTAGCAAAAAAAACTCTGACCTTTCTTGGCCGATGGTATCCCAAATTTTGGCTTTGACACTCACACCCTTAACTCTTGGGTTGAGTTTTAAAAATACATTTGATGCCCAATTTTCAGGAAGAGCCCAAACCTACTCTAACCCATACATTCGTGCGCAACTGGTCCGATGAGAAAGATGGGTTGCGGGGCTGGGGGAATGAGGAGAAGCCATGGACAAGGAGGAGGAGGAGACTGGTCGGTTCTGTTTGACTTCCGGTTCCAAGGCCAACTCCAACAAATAATTAAGTTTTACTCCGAAGCTGATGCTGGCGTCACTCTTGTTTTTTTATAGGAAAAATTCCATATTCACTATCCAACGCTTCAAACTGTCCAAATTATAAAATTCTATTTCCAATTGACCCGGATTATTTACTCTAACACGCCGATTAGGTATATTTTTCAGTATCTATAATTTCTTTTTCCCACGACATCAAAATGTTTCCTCCGTTTATCCCATTAGCACGCATCTTCGATAGTCGTCCGCCAAATTCTAAGTTTCCGGTCACTGTTTCTAATGTGAGAGAACTATGAAGTTCAGTGCACAAATGTGGCAATGATTTAGCCAATATTATGTATGTCACAGTGCCTGCGACAAATGACTGAGATAAGCTGCTCTGCAGAACCACCCGCAACAGAGGGCTGCGACAAGGCTTCTCCACAG
>JAWWMW010072870.1:0-13985 GCA_035048345.1 Echeveria elegans | reverse complement strand
CACTGTTGTTGCTAGAATTCCTGTTCAGGTTTGACCGCTGGACTGCTACTCCTTAAGATTGATGTGTCGGAACTGTACTGACACTTTTTGCACGGGATGATGTCTAGGTATATGGATCCATTGTCAGGGTAAGGCTGATACCCAGCACCTTCCCTGAAATGGACCTCGTCAAATGGTTGATTTGCACAAAGGTTTAACCGAAGGACTTTTGACATTTGCAGTTGTCATGCTTTCTATGTCACTAGCAAGAAATATTCCAGGGAATTTCCTAATGAAAACTTGGATTACTAGTGCATCCAAACTTGCTCTTCATATCCTTGGCGTGATTTAACTGAGGGATGCATGAACCCAGCATCGGTATGTACACTGAATTGAAGCTGGATCACGAATTCGTTTATGATTTGGCCGAAATAAGATGACTGTGTTGGTTTTCAGGTGGTGGGATGGGCCTATGCGCGAGGAGTTCATATAACAAAGGAGGACTCACTTGTATACTGGTTGCTCAGGTACAAGGAACATTGGCGGCTGTATGGGTATTCAAGTTACTAGCTCCACCTTCGAAGGGCTCCAGGACTGAATCAAAAGCTCAATGAATTTCACTTCCCTGTTATGACAAAAGTTAGCGCCATCTGCTAACCAGGCAAAGAGACGAATTCGTTGACCCGCGTTGACTTGGCGATTTTGGCGAAATTAGGGTTTTTTGTCGCCGCCGCGCTGATCTTGGCCGTCATGGCCTCGGCTACTCAATCCATCATCCCGACTAAGCCTCCTGATCCTTCCGCAGTACCGTCTAATGCTTCCCTTGCTTCCTTGGTCGCTGCAAAGCCCCCGACGCCGTCTTCGATTTTGGCGGTCCCTAAGCCTTCCACCACATCCCACATCCCTAAGCCGCAACACAGCCTTCCGTCATACCCCCAATCCCTCACCTAAGCCTCTGATCCCATCCAGTGGAGGCAACTCAGCTTTGGTAGCATCCTCGAGCCGCCTCGCTTCCTCCCACTCAGCCGTCTCGACCACCATGGGCACCCCGTCGCACAATGCTGAATTTCCTCCTTTGCCTAGCAGACAGGTATGTAAGGATAAGCCCACTAGCAGCTCACCAATCCCGGTCACTTCCTCCTTCGCTGCGACGGCCGCCGCAGCCCT
This sequence comes from Echeveria elegans, assembly GCA_035048345.1. NCBI lineage: Eukaryota > Viridiplantae > Streptophyta > Magnoliopsida > Saxifragales > Crassulaceae > Echeveria > Echeveria elegans. The sequence continues at coordinate 12,839 of JAWWMW010072870.1, read as the reverse complement.
TCCATTTGTTCCGGCCGCTCCTCCTTCTTATGCGTCGATTACTGCTGGTCCTTCTGTCCTACAGCCCAGATTTCCACCTATTCTTCTTCCACCAAGACAGGCTGGAGCCAAGGAGGGCAAACCGGCAGTTTTCTTTGCTAATGATGAAGTTAAGGTCAGTACCAAACGTTTCAAGTTTTCTTTGGTGGCGAAATTCACCTTCAGAAAGCCTCCTTTAGCTGAAATTCAACGTGCTCTTCTAGCTCATTGGAAAATTACCGGAAGAGCTACCTTCAGCGAAGTATGGGACGGTCGTCATGTTTTGATCATTCTTGATTCAGAGGAAGATGTCACGACTGCCTTGTCCTGCCCATTACGCAAGATTAATCAATCGATGTTCAGACTTTTTCGATGGAGCATAGACTACAACCCAAAGAAGGAGTCTACCATCACCACTGCTTGGGTAAGGCTTCCTAGGCTCCCTCTTCCTTTGTTTGATCGTGCCTATATTGGTGAAATTGTCTCCACTTTTGCACATTTTCTGGATGTAGACGATCGGACCAAAGCTTGTCTGTCGTTGAAATGTGATAGAGCTTGCATTGAAATAGATGTTACTCAAACTATACCAGACAAGGTTTGGGTTAACATGAGAGATGCTGATGGATTTTGGCAAGATATTGAAGTTGAGACTAAGTTAGTCTACTGTTCTAAGTGTCGAGTTCATGGACATGGTGTAGCTGTTTGTAGGAAAGCAAAAGCTAGCATGGTGCACAAAGGGAAGACTGATCTCAAGTCAGATTATGGCCCTGACTTGTTACTCAATGCCACTATTCCTCAGCACTATCAGGAGGATAGAGGTGATGGTGATAATGTCCAGAGTGTCGGTGATACCTCGAAAGAGGATGATGTGAGTAAACTTCAGGAAACCATTCCTTGTGAGACTGTTTCAGACACAACAAACCCAGTGGTTTATATTGAACCTGTGGAAGGTGCCAATGGGACATCTTCTGCAGGCACATCTGTGGAGGTTTCCCCGTGGGATGGTCCTGTCAGCGCTCCAGCCCCGGGATCATCAGTTGATCAGCCGAAGGATTTACCTCACAATGGCGGACATGCTTCAGATATACCTTCTAAGTCGAGGACTATGGTGACCTATGAGGTTGTTCCAGACACAACGAACCTAGATATGGTGGTTTATATTGAACCTGTGGAGGGTGCCTCTGGGACAGGTTATGCAGGCACATCTATGGAGGTTTCCATCTCGGAACCTCCGGTTTCTACTTCTCTCCTCTAGGTAGAAGCTCCTGGGGAGGTTTCTCCTCCCATCAGCGAATGGATTCCGTCCAAGAAGAAACGGAAGAATAAGGGCAAAAAAGTGGCCCGTAGCGAGTCTGAGAGTGCTCTTAGGTACTCCTCCCAGGTCATTCAAGCAGTACCTAATTGTTTGGGGTTAAGGCATTCTTCTCGAAGCAAGAAGTTCTCAGAGAATTCAGATTTTGTCTATCATGCAAATGAGATGAAATCTAGAAAAGGAAAACCCCGAAAGAAAGTTTCCATCAACGAAATTGAGGAAGTTATGTCCTTTGTAGAAGACGAAGACTAACCCTTGTTGGGGCCAGCTGTTTCCTTGTGAGGCTTTTGCTTGGTTTCTATCAGCCTCTTGTATGGTGTCTGTTTTTGTCTAGGTTGTGATGGCGTGATTTTCGGTTGATGTTGAATCTAACCTTGGGGTCAGGCCCTTCAATCCCCTTGTATTCGCCATGATCCAGGCGGTTTGTATCCTTTTAAATAAAGTCTTTCAAAAAAAAAGTCCAGAATACTCTTGAAAATCTTCACAAAGATTTCAAAGTATAATGCGTTCCTCCTTCACTACCAAGAACTCTAGGCGACATTGCCGATACGCTGCCGCACTTGGAATGGACCGTAGTACCTTTTTGAAAGCTTGGTTGATTGGTGAGTTCAGAGGGAATTTTGGCGATAGTGCTGTAACTTCACGTAGACCCAATCATTCGGTAAGAATTCCGCCATGTGTTTCATTCTTTGTTGAGCTCGTGCCATGTTTTTCTTTTGACGAGCAAGTAACTCCGTGCGATGGAGAAGGGAGCCATCAACAGCTGCTACTTTGGAGTTTCCTTTTGAGTATGAGAAATCGTTGGCGGTTCGCGCCCATACATTGCTTGAAAGGGGGTCATTTGGATGGATGAATGACAAGCGGTGTTATATGAGAATTCTACCCAAAGTAGGTACTCTGCCCAGTTGTTTTGCTGATCCGCAACAAAGCATCGCAAATAATCCTCCAAACAATGATTAACTACCTCTGTTTGACCGTACGATTGAGGATGGTAAGCACTACTCGCTGATAAGAGGGTACCCTGCAAGCGAAATAACTCCTGCCAAAAAGCACTCATAAAGACCATGTCTCTGTCTGAGACAATGTTTTGCGAAAATTCATGGAGTTTGATGATATCCTTATCGAAGGCCTTGGCAACAGATTCGTCTGCAAAATTTTTAGGGAGGGCTATGAAATGATTGTACTTTCTCAGCCTATCGACGACGACCAGTATGGCAGTTTTGCCAGATGAAGATGGCAAATGGGTTATGAAATCTATCGATAAATCGGTCCATTCCTCAGAGGGAATTGGCATAGGTTGTAACTTGCAGTGTGGGGAAATAGGAATGTACTTAACCTCCTGGCAAGTCGTACAACGTTCCACGTACTCTTTAATAACTTTTCGGATTCGTCCAAACAAAGTTGCCCGCGATCCGCATTATAATCCGTTTAATACCATTGTGCCCGCCAATTGCGGTGTCATGGAACTCGTGTAGTAAAAGGTCATGTAAACACGAGGCTTTCAAAATATAAATCCAACCATTCTGTAAGATAAGGCCATCGTGAATTTTTGAATCTGGGTGTGCGGATGGATTGGAGTTGATGTCGTTGATTAACTGGCGGTCTTCATTGTTTTTTTCATAAATTTGGCGGAGTGCTCATAAAATTCCCCAAACTGGTCTTGTTGAACCTTGAATAGCTAGTAATGTGGTAGGATTCTGTCTTGATAAAGCATCTGCCGGACAATTGTCGTGATCCGGTTTGTAATGAACCTCGAAATCAAATCCCATAAGCTTAATAATCCAACGTTGTTGCTCGGGCATGTGCACGGTTTGGCTAAGGATATTGCGCAAAGGTTGATGATCCGTTTGAATGACAAATTTTGTTCCTAATAGATACTGTCGCCATTTATGTACAGCTGAGACCAAGACGCACAATTCTCTGTTATAGGTTGGACTTGCTTGGAGATTGGGGGTTAGTTGTTTGTTAAAGAAAGCAATGAGTCTGCCATTTTGAGAGAGGACTGATCCCACACCCATCCCAGATGCATCCGTCTGGACAATGAATTGCTTGGAGAAATCTGGTAACGTCAGGGTTGGTGTTGAAGTTAAGGCCTGCTTGAGGTGATGAAAGGCGATCGTAGCCTCAGGGGTCCATAGAAATGCTTCCTTATGCAATAATTGTGTCAACGGGGCTGCTAGTTGCGCATATTGGTGCACGAATTTTCGATAATAGCTTGTTAAACCCAGAAATCCACGAAATTGTTTGGCGTTGGTAGGGGTTGGCCAATGTTGAACTGCTGCGATTTTATCCAGATCAACCATGACACCATTATGGGTTACAATGTGGCCTAAGTAAGCAATATCGTCCCGGACGAAATCACATTTGGAAGCTTTAGCAAAAAAAGAAGCAGATTCGAGAATTGAAAGTACCTCCCTTAGATGGTGCAAATGATCCACCCAAGATCTGCTGTAAACCAAGATATCATCGAAGAAGACTAAGGCATATCGTCGTAAAACTGGACGAAATAATTCGTTCACTGCTGCCTGAAATCTTGAAGGATCATGATAAGGCCAAATGGCATAAAGGTGAATTCGTAATGACCGTCATGTGTACGAAAGGCAGTTTTCATGATGTCGTCGGGTTGCATTCGTAACTGGTGTTATCCCGAGCGGAGGTCCAGTTTGGAAAACACATAGGCTCCTTGAAGTTCATCTAGTAATTCGTCCATTGTAGGAATTGGAAAACGATCACGGATGGTGACCGAATTTAGGGCTATGTAGTCGACATACTCTCCAAGTGTCGTCTTTCTTTTTAATCAAGAGAACCGGAGAAGAGAATGGGCTGCAGCTTGGGCTAATAATACCATCTTTCAGCATTTCTCTAATTAACTTCTCCATCTCATATTTTTGGAAGTGGGGGTAACGATATGGCTGAACATTTACTAGGCTGGTGCCAGGCAGCAGAGGAATACCATGCTCAGTTCCTCGTACTGGCGGTAGGGCATAAGGTTTGGCAAACACCGATTGAAATTCTTGTAACAGGGAGATTAACAAATTTGATTTCGTCAGAGATCATGTAGGGTAGTGTTGGGGTCCCGAAAATCCTGAAGTATCGAAGGTGGAGCTTGGAACTGGTTGACAGGATATTGTTAATTGGAGTAAGGTTGCAATGGCTCCTAATTTGTTGTTTTCTGCAATTGGCTGGGGGTCAGTTGGGTAAATCGGTTTGGTTCTGTAAGCCCGTGTAATATCGCCATAATATTTTGATGGTGAAATTCCATAAATAATTCATCATAGTTGAAAATAATGCGACCTAGGGTAGCAAGCCACTCCACCCCGAGAAAAATATCGACGCCATATAGGGGAAGAAGAAACATGTCAATCGGGAATAGGTGAGTTCGTCACCGTTTCCGACAGTGACTTTCAGATCCACGGAAGAATGGATTGGAATTTTGAATTGCTTGGCGAGTTGAGACTGTACAAAGTTATGAGTGGAACCATTATCGATAAGGATTAATACCTGGCGACCGTTAATGGACCCCTGCAGGCAAAGAGTGCTGGGAACACGTTTCCCTTGAAAGGCATGAAATGATGTGTTCGGATTTTCAGTGAGGGCTTCCAGTTTTGCGACACGATAGTCCTCGGGAAGTTCAGGTATTGTGTTTGGAGTGTGTTCACAATCAGTCTCCTCCTCATCAACTTCCTATATGTAACATTGGAATTTTGCGTATGCTTTTCAGCGGTGGCCTGAAAAGTAACGTTCGTCACAATGGTAACATAAACCTTTCTCCTGTCGGTTTGCAATTTCCGTGGCTGTGAATTGTCGAACATGTAATTTCGTGACTGTTTTGGGGTGAATGTTGTTGCTAGGTGCTGGTGTGGTATTGAACGGAAGTGAGATGTTAGATGGTTGGAAGGTGTATGAAGGGGTGGGTTTCATATATGACTGCATGTGCATCCAAGTTTTGTAGGTGGTGAGTTTGTCGTCGGCGATTTTTGCCATCGTGATGACTTCCTGTAATGTTTTGGGCTGCAACAGCACCAACTGTCGGTGAGTTTCTTCCCATAACCCGACGATGAAGCGATTAAGAAGATTATCCGTCGTCAATCCTGGTGTTCGGGTGGAGAGATTCACAAATTCTGATATGTATGATGATAGGGAAGTCGTCTGGACGAGTTTGTTGAGGGCTACCTCGGCGTTACAAAATTTGGAATGGCTGAAATGACTTCTAAAGTCAAGGGAGAAATTATCCCAGGTAGTGACCTGGTTGGTGGAGTGCATCCAGAAGTACCAGTCGAGCGCGTCTCCGGTCAGATGAAATGTTGCGAGTATCGATTTTTGATCCGAGGGAACCGAGTAGATTTCAAATTAAAGTTAGATTTGAAAGAGCCGGCCAATGACACTCTCTCCAGAAAATGGAGGTACCTCTAGGCGTGATAAACGACCAGAGTACAGGTTGGATTGTGAAGTGGTTTGGGGAAGCAGGTTGGTAATCTGGTGGGGAAATGGTTGAAGGACGCTGTGTTTGAATGGTTGGGAATAACTGGATACAATGGTAAGCTTGGGATGAATACCAAAGATGGAGATGGTTGGTTGTGGGAATTGTTGAAGTATGGTCTGGTGACCGATGGATATGTTAGTAGGTTATGGACGGTGGTGAAGGATGGGAGTGACAAGTGATGGGTATGGTCAAAGTAAGAAGTTGGGGTGTTTGGGGTTGCCTGACTAGTAAGGTTATGTAAGGATGTTGTGTTGGGATAGGGAACGATGATGGAATATGTCGCCGCCGGAAGAATAACAGAGATAGGGACGATCAGATATTGTATTGTCAATGGGGGATGAGTGAGCTGAACGGAAAGTTGCAGTTGCCGGATGGAGTCGTTCATTTCCTGCATCTGTTTGAGCATGTTTTCAGTTGTCGATTGTTGGTTGAGACTAGCTTCTTCAAGCGATTTCATCCCAGCATCTATCGTCAGTTTGTCGCTTGTGGAAGTAGCCATTAGGGTGTTCTTGCCAGTCGAGCTCCGAGTATCGACCAACATATAGCTCTCAATGAAAGCACCAATGTTACAGCAATGCTGTACTACCGGTCAGGGAATGTAGGGAACAATGCAGAAACAGAAAAGAGAATTGACAGAAACGGTTGTAATCTTATCTGCTTGTATTTAGTGTCGATATCTTGTTATATAGATGACCTTTACTTGTTCAACAAGATATCTTACAATGCCTTAATTCCATATTAGTCCTCTACTCTTTGGTATATTCTTCGGTAGGATACTTCTTGCTTGGGATCCTCTATCTCTTTGGTCTAGCGTCCGCCTTACCTTTCTTCATAGCTGCAACACCATGTGAGACTGATTTGGCTATACATTTCATCAATGTTATAGGTGGACCTTGTTGGATTTCGCTGATCTTAAATCCACTTCAGTTTCATTTTTTGATTTAAAAAAGAGCGAGACAGCTATTTCCCAGCTATTTCCCAGCCAAAGCCGCAAAGGTAAATCCAGTAGTTTCTCACTGGCCAAGAGTTATGCACTATTCTTCCAGAACTCGTTTAACTTTTGGAAATCCAGGTTGGAAAAGGTTTTTCGAAGAATGATAGAGCCCAAAAACTCTCTCTACAACATTGGCTCGAGCGATGAGTCAAAGAAACTGAATTTTTTATTTTATTTTTTAAAGTGAGCTAGTTATTATGCACTCTTTAGCTACTTGTGAATTGTAGGTTACTTGAATCATAATGTTAGTACTTTTGCTTAACAGATTGATCCACGACATCGTTATGGACACAACCTTCAAGTCCTATTTGGCTTGAATTTCCGAGTCATGAACCTTTCTTTTACTGGTAAGTCTCTCTTGATACCAAGACTTTTACTGTTGATTTCCTCAACTTCCATCAGTAATAGTGTCATAATTTCGTTTGACAGGTTGGACATTGGGGAAGGCAAAGAATAAATCTTGTGGAGGCATGTCCTCGATCAAAACTTCAGCATCAATGCAGCACGTACTTTGGACCGGTATGTTTGCCCACACATCTGTCCATAAAACTGCCAAGTCCTATATGTGGACTCCTGAACTCTGCAACTGAATTTTTTTGATGCTATTTTAGATGGAGAGAGGAGAGTACGAGTTTGTATTGAAAAACGGAAAGTGTATCAATAAGGAGAAGGAGAACTCCTTAATACCAGTGGAGAATCAAATCAGGCAAAGTGGATATTTGTCCTCAGTACATCTAAATCACTATACGTTGGGCAAAAAGTGAAAGGCAAGTTTCAGCACTCGAGCTTCTTAGCCGGTGGTGCTACATTGGCCGCTAGAAGACTGGCTGTAGAGAATGACATATTGAAGGTAATACTGCTTACTTATTCTGGCTCTCGCTTCCTTTTCAGCTGATGAACTTTTAGTTTTTACAACATGTAATTCTCACAGGCAGTTTGGCCACATAGTGGACACTATAGACCGACAGAGCAAAATTTTAATGGCTTTGCTTCATTCCTTGAAGAAAATAATGTTGATCCGGTGGATGTTAAGGTAGGAAACTCGTGCAAATTCGGTTCACTTTTGGTGGGTTAACAATCTGCATTTGCTAATAAAATTCAATCCCTTAATATTCGATACCCACCCGTATGACTCGGGTATTTTAAGGAACCTTCCTTTTCAATTGATTTTTTGTAGACACACCCATATGATCACTACGTTTGCGGATAACCACCCAGCCTAGTATTCCGGTACCGGAACTGTCGTAAGCGCGTCAGCGTGTTATACACGCGCGAGAAATCCAAAACATCTGTTTCTACGTTATCGATACTCACCCATATGATTTAGGTATTTTATGAAAGCACCCTTATGAATCGAAGTTTCTTAAACCCACCCTGCCATTACATATGTTTGTCCTAACACTGGATTACATATTCTTTAAAACCTTACACAGTTTAGATTACAACCTGTCACCCAAAATATTTCAGGTAACATTTCAAAACCATAAAGCAGTTCAAAAGTTTAGATTACACAGTTTAGTTTAAAACCAAAAAGCAGTTCAAAACATTTCAAAGCTGGAATTCGACATTGAACACTTCAAAACCAAAAAAACATCCAGTTGGAACTGAAACCGAGTTGACTGTATAACCATTGCATTCCCGCTGCCCCCAAGCGCAGCCGATGCATTGCCGCTGTTAGTACAGGCTCTCTTGTAGTGGCCCTGCTTCTTGCACTCTGAACACTGAAATATTTCAGGGACTCTCCCCCTTTTCTTTACTGCCTCATCTACTTCTCTTTTTCTTGCATTTTTTTGGTCGGTCAGGTTGTACAATGTACTTCAGAGGTCCAGATGGTACATATCCAAAATCTGCATACTCGGATTTATCACTCATGATCGGTATCTTTCCTTCATGTGCACCAAAATAAGCCTCTTTAATGTATTATGAGACACAAACTTTGAGATGTTTCTCCGCTCCTTCATGATACAACACATTACGGGATACCAGTCAATTCCTAACGAAAGCATCCACATGTTTTGTTTCATATCAACAATATACATTTCCCAAAATGATCAACCTCATATTTGCTACCCCCATCCCAAAATGCACGACAAATTTTGTGTCTTTCTCTATTGGCAACCTCAATCTCTTTATCAACGAAGGGAGTGAATGTCCCCACAATTTTGTGCATCCAAGCACGCTTAGTACTAAACCTCTGCATAAGCTTTCTTCATCCATTTACACATCATTAAAATAGGTTTGTCTCTAGCGCGCAGTATACATGCATTGAAGACTTCACAAATATTGTTCAACAACATGTCGCTCTTCATCACTTTATTGAAGGCATGTCTTGACCAAGTAATTAGATCCTGCTTCATCAGGTACTTGTACGACTCTTCATCAAAGTTCATCACAATGACATTGCTTTATCAAAATCAGACTTAGTGTAAGCCCGCACTTCAACCCAACTTGCATCTTTCAGTGCTTTACCAGACCAACGAGCTCTGAAATTATTGTACATATGCCTCACACATACTCTAGTCCTCGAGGTTGAGACATGTTTAGATAATTCATCAATCAGACCCTATTTTGCCACAAGTTTGTCACACAAATGATCAACGAGAATTTAAAACAAGTCTGAAAGGAATTAAACGCTTTGCTAACAGATTCACCAATCTAACCGAAATTTAAAACAAGTCTAAAAGGAATTTAAAAAGTGACTAAAAGTTTAGAAGTCTAACAGGAATTAAAACAAATCTAAAAAGTTTAGAAGCCTAATATGAATTAAAGCAGTGACTATTAGGAATTTAGAAAGTGACTAAAAGGCATTTAATAGGTATAGACATACCTTTTGATGACCAGACATTAAAGTTGGATGACAAGTCCCAATGTCGCTCATAAGTGCATTTTAAAATCATCCTCATGTCTCGTCTCGCTTAGCGTCGACCACTGCAAACGGTATTGAGTAGATGTTATTATTTCAATCCAAGCCTACAGCAGCTAAAACCTATCCGGTGTAAGCTCCTCTAAGATGGCAGCCGTTAAGACCAATTATTGGACAGTATCCACGCATGATACCTTTCTTGATAGCATCAAAACAAACATAAATTCTCTGAAAGGGGCCCATATCCACTTTCACATAACATACAATACATGGACTCTCTATAATTATGGTTTTTGCATAATCCCATACTTCATACTGTCCTTGTGAATCACCATTCACCTTCAACATAGCGCGCAATCTTGCTTTCCAGACTTGTAAATAGGGAATATCAACATTATGATCTTTTTTGACAGCTTCTAAATGCCTCCAATTTCCAAGAGGGATCATCTCTATAATTCTCCAAGTACTTTTCAGCCAACCACACAGACGTCACCTTTGTGATCTTATGTTATTGTCCACACACGTGTTCATCCACAAATGACTTCAAATGAAAGTTTCCATCAATATCCATCTTTCTCGCAAAAGCTATTGAGTAGATGTTATTATTTCCATCCAAGCCTACAACAACTAAAACCTATCCGGTGTAAGCTCCTCTAAGATGGCAGCCGTCAAGACAAATTATTGGACAACATCCACGCATGATACCTTTCTTGATAGCATCAAAACAAACATAAATTCTCTGGAAGAGGCCCATATCCACCTTCACATAACATGCAATACCTGGACTCTGTATAATTATGGTTTTTGCATAATCCCATACTTCATACTGTCCCTGTGAATCACCATTCACCTTCAACATAGCACGCAATCTTGCTTTCCATACTTGTAAATAGAAAATATCAACATTATGATCTTCTTTGACAGCGCTTCTAAATGCCTCCAAATTCCAAGAGGGATCTCTCTATAATTCTCCAATTACTTTTCAGCCAACCACACAGACGTCACCTTTGTGATCTTATGCTATTTTCCACACACATGTTCATCCACAAATGACTTCAAATGAAAACTTCCATCAATATCCATCTTTGTCGCAAAAGCTCTGAAATTGCAGAAATTCTTCTTGCACTTTCAAGCCTTCCTGCCGCGAACCATTTTGCAATCACATTACGCTGAAATCTTGGACTTATCATTATGAAGATAGTAGAAATCATACCCTTTCTCGATAGACAATTGTTCCAAAGCTTTTCTAAATATATCGTTCGACGAAAAAACCATTCCTTTCTTAAAGCATATGGGCTTACCAAAATCAACTAAGTGGTTGAACTGAGGATACCTGTGCTTTTTCTTCAAACCTTCATCATCAAATTCATCATTGTCAGTCAATTCTTCATTTTCTTTGACAAACCCTTCAGCCTCAATATCTTCATGCCCCGTATCTTCATCTTCGACAAACCTTTTCTCAGATTTTTCCTCATCCTCTACTTGATTCTCACCCGATAGGGTCCACCGGAGGGGGGGGAGGGAAGATGGGCTCAGACCGCAACTGTTGTTGGATATGGTTCAAGGAGTTACTGACATGATAGAAGAAGCTTTGGTGCAGTCAGCTTTTTCGGATCATGTTGCGCATTTGCTGAGGGGGGGGAGCGCCCGCCAGTTTGACTCCATTTCTTATGAGTGCGCCTATTACTCCTCTTGCGAAATCCGAAGGGAGAGTCTGATGCAGGGGCAAAGAGAAGGAAGGAGGCGCAGCAAGGCGCGACAAATCAGGAGGTTTGAATTCAAAAGAAACTTGTCTTGCGCGCCACGTCAAGGGTTAGAAGATTGGTTAGCTAGTTAGATTAGTTTTCGTATCATTATCAGTTACGATTTTTGTCATTATCAGTTAGAGTTAGTTAGCTATAAATACAGCCGGTTGTGGCTTAATAGCTCGGTTCCTACTTTTTTGATTTAATATAAACCCTAGACGGATTTCATCCCCTAACATCCCCTGTATTCTTTGACAATTTGCACGTTTCCGTGTCAGTCGTTTTAGGACGACATCAGTTGGTATCAGAGCAAGTTGACCAGGGAAGATCGGCAGGGCGTGGGCGTGTAGCTCCCCCCCCCCAACGAGATCACGAAGCCGAAGACGAGGCGACGATGGCCGAGTTGCAAACTCAGAACGAAGCAATGCAACAACAGACTGAGGCGATGCAGCGTCAAATCGCAGAGTTAACACGACGCCTAGCGATGCAAGACGTAAGCGAGCAAGAAGAATCAGATGGGGGTTCTTCGAGAGCCTTCAAAAACCCATACCACAGAAGACTGATCGAGCGAGACTTTCACAACCATGGCAACCACCGAGGAGGATTGGACTTCAAGATCAAACTACCCAACTTTCCGGGATCCCTTCGAGCAGAGGAATTCATTGATTGGATCAATGAGGTGGAACGAATTTTCGAATATAAGGAAGTTCCCGATCATGAGAAGGTGAAACTAATAGCGATCAAGTTAAAGGGGAGAGCTTCGGCTTGGTGGGAGCAATTGCGCCGTAACCGCGAGAAAAAGGGTAAGGCGAAGATATCTGATTGGGAAAAGATGAAGAGAATGATGAGGGAGCACTTTCTGCCATTCGGCTACACCCAGAATCTTTTCCAAAGACTTCACTCACTGAGGCAGGGTAACAGATCAGTGGATGACTACACAAAAGAGTTTTATCAACTGTTAGCCCGGAATGATCTCGCGGAGTCGGAGGAACAATCAGTCGCTCGGTACATGGGAGGGCTACGACAGTCATTACAAGACGTCCTTAGCATGCACTCACTATTCACTGTCTCTAAGGCCTACCAAAGAGCGTTGATAGCGGAGAAGAAATAGGGTAGGAGACTGAACACTTATAACCGGCCGCCCAGAACACCGAAAACTCAACCAACCCCGCAAGCAATACCGGGTCAGGTGAATACCACTATAAAGTGTTTCAGGTGCGGAGAGCAGGGACACCGGGCAAATGAGTGCAAGCGACCGATCATACAGAAAGGAAGGGCGCTGCTTATCGAAGGCGAGGAAGCAGGAGTGACCGACGCAGAGGCGGTCTATGGTGAGCCCATCTACAATGATTATGTGGAGGAGAGTGTGCTCAGTGGTGATGGTCACGAGAACCTAGTTGTTCGCAAGACCTTTTTGACTCCAA
>JAWWMW010072859.1:0-13985 GCA_035048345.1 Echeveria elegans | reverse complement strand
CAACCAGTTATGTTCAGAAAACAATGTGCAGAAAGAAGAAAAATCTGAAACAAACCCCTAAGAAGAACAACCAGTTCTGTTCTGGGAATAAATCAGCAGACAGTAACTATTAAAATCATAATTTTTATTTTATTTCAGGAGATATACTTGGGACGCATAGGTTCGCGGAAATGGACTTTTATCCCCATTAAGCTGCAAAACAAACAAAAAAAGTTTGCAATCAGCTTAATGAAAAACAAAATGCGACGTTCTTCAAAATACACAATCATTCTGAACCCATATTACGTGCCTCGCACAACCAGAGTACACAAAACCCAAAAACTTGCTGCTCAACTCTGTTGTCCATTGGCTACATCTAGTAGGCAAAATTACAAAAACCCTAACTTTGACTATTGAATGCTACACGTTTATAACACAGAAACACAAAAATCAATATCAAATTCTCAAATGTCACACCATTACCAACAAATGAAAATAATATCATCATAAACATCTCTAAACTGGAGAAGACCAAGATCGCCTAAATAAGAGATAGTAAGATGTGCGGATTCCATCGGAACAATTAGCTGCAGTAACAACCGAAACAGATCCATTGGCGAGCAACATCCTTCCACCATTCTTCCCAATCCCAAACACAAAAATCCTCGTCTCTGCTGAATTGCATATTCAACTACCCAAAATATGAAACTTTATAATGCCTAATTACGAATGCATAAATATGGACCTCATTAGTCTGAGCAAAGCATGCATAAACATAGGCTTCATCCATCCAGAACTAAAGATCTCCAATCCAAACAGTGCGGATCGCATTAGGGTTAGCCGGTTGAGCATACTGCTGCTGTTTCTGTGGAGGAGGAATTTGTTGATGCTGATTCCACATCTGCTGCTGTTGTTTCAGCGGCGGCATCATCCACTGCTGCTGAGGCTGTTGTTACGATTGATACTGATGATCCTGAGTCATCTGCGGATGAGCGACGCCGTGTCCGTGTTGTAGGATCCTCCCGAAATCCCAAGCACCGCTTCCCTTGAACTGATCTGCTATATCCTCTTCATCTGCGTCAGCGTATTCATCGCTCCAAATCCACATTCAAATCTCGGTCCTCGCGTACCAAATCGAAACCCTAATTTTAGTTCCAAATCTCGATCTTCGCGTACCAGATCGAAACTCCCAAAACCGACGGCGACATGGTAAAGGCTCTGCTCACTGGATCAAGTGAAAGCAGAAGGCAATATAATCAATGTCAAAAGCGGAAGGGATTGAGTAGCAGGACAAGTCTGTCGATTTTTACAAAGGCATACCTTATCGAATCCATTAGAAAATCTCGACCTAGTTCCGAATCAAATACAAACAGAAGGATATGGATGAGGAGCGTCGACGGTTAAGGGTATATATGGAAGCCAAAAGTGGCCAGGTTTTGTAACCGACAATCTCCTTCCTCCCATTTTATTATTAGACACTAGCATACCGCCTGTCGTTTCGATGGGGATGCGTCATTTCGAATACGTAATCAAATCGGTCAAATATGAGTGTGATTCGATCGATTAATTTTTGAGTCCGTGTGGTCTGTGTAATTTAAAATTTTAATTTTTTAATTTTAATTTTAATGGGTCGGGATGGGCATGTCGTTTGGATTTGGAAAAAGAGATGTCGTTTGAGAGTGTAGGGTTTATTTTTGAGATAGTAGGGTTAATATTATAATTTCGCATTTGACCATGCATTTTTTAAACTCTATTCTTTTATATAATTTTTAATTTTTATTTTTAATGGGCCGGGATGGGTATATCGTTTGGACTTGGAGAAAGAGATGTCATTTGAGAGTGTATGGTTTATTTTTGAGATAGTAGGGTTAATATTGTAATTTCGTGTTTGACCATACATTTTTTAAACCCTATTCTTTTATATAGTAGATGAGTTGGACCTTCGACTGTGGTAAGGAAAGGTCTAACTCATCGTCCACTGGTGCGCTTGCCCTAAAGAGACAAACCCCAACTAAAAATGATAATGACATTTTTCCTTGCTAATCCATGTATTATTACATATATTTCAACTGACCATCCATATTACTTAATATATATATACATAAAAAATTTAAGAGAACTGAGACCAGTGAATGTACCGATATTGGTACGAAGTTTACATTTTCAATCGGAAGAATGTCAATGAGGAAATGTGAAAGTCACAAAAAATCTCAAATATAATAATGAAGAGAGCTTTGAAAGCGAATCAGAACATCTCTATGGGGTCGTACTCGATTAGAAAGTGAAAGCAATGGAAGGAGCACTGCATGTGCCCTTATCTTAAAACTGCATGATTATTGCATCAAAATCTCACTAGAGAAAATTGGAAAATAACGACGCAATAGTTGCAAACCTTTTACGTGATGTTTTCTATAGCTTACCATTATTGGACTTGGACATTGGTTTAAGATCACTCGAACGTATTTGTAGTAGTACAAACCTTTTACGAAAAACTGCATGCGATTTACGATCGCCACAGATTATTAGATAGTGATCATGATTGATATCAGGTCGAGCAGTTCTTATTGATATAAGATTCAATATGAAACAATAAACATCTTCAATATGTGACATGGCTCACATTAGTCGGTATTTCAAACATCGACCATAATGATTTATCACTTAAATTTCGCATTGAGAGATTATCCCATGTGAGAGATTATAATTATAATTAATCGAATGAGGTAATAGAATCATTAATTATTCCAACTGTAGTAGTGAGAAAAAAAAGAACCAAACAAAACATGTCGGTGTCGGTCCAGTCCAAATGCTCCAAATGAGATCAAATCTCGACCTAAACCCTATAAATATTATCAGTAAGTTATTACTCCCTCTGTTCTCTTTTGTTCTTCCTGTTTTTCTTTTTGGGCGTTCTTTTATGTTATTCTGTTTCCTTTTATAGTAATTATTCTCATCTTTTTTCTCTTTCAATACACTCTTTTTCTTACTTTCTTACTATTTATTTTTCTACTTTTACATTATTCTATCACTCAAATAATTATTTTTTTATCTCAATACATTCTCTTTCTTACTTTATTACTATTCACATTCTTACTTTTACATTATTTTTTCACTCACACAAATATTTTTTTCCTCTCAATACACTATCTTTCCTACTTTATTACTATTCACTTTTATACTTTTACACTATTCACTCACTCACACAATCATTACAATCTTAATATTTGTGGCAAATCATCAAATGTACAGAACATTTCAGGACGGATAGAGTAGTAATTTGAATTATTTTGATTTTTTTATTTATAATGCAATCGCCTAATTTGTTAATACGCCATTTATTGTTCATAAAATCATGTACAGTACTTTCTACTGATGGCAAATAGTATATTTTCTCTCTCTAAATACTTCATAATAATATACTTAATCGCTTACCCCATCCAAACCTGAAATTAAAGAAGACAATATTCTATCAAAAATTGATCAAATCATCTTCGAACCGGAGTGATTGTAATTTGTAACAATCAACTAAATCATGTCGGTACATTACATTTCATTGCGACTAAGTTATATCAAATGAAGATACGCATTCATTTACTTAATGTTTTTATGTTATAAGTATAGGAATTTGAAATTAAAATATAAATTTAATCACTTATATGTAACGAATAACATTTTCAATTGGTTGTATTTGAAGTTTTCAAACTTATCACATGTGTCATTTGGGAAATGATGAAAACACCAAATTAAATCCAGTACTAACCGATGCATGAAACCCCGTAAATCCACTACTTACATTTAAAATCTGCTCTTGGCAACATCATCTTTCTTAAGTTCGCACCGGTGTCGGTGTAATTAGTAATGTGTTTCCATCGTTTTGTACTTAAATTTGTTCTAACGTCCCAGGAGGCTTCGTGATTATATAAACAACAAAAATAATCGCCACTTTTAAATATAATAACTGAAGCGATCATGATTCATGCAGCTACAGACAAGAGCTCAAGCAGCAGGATCAAGATTAACAACTATATATACATCTCAGCGGAACGATAGAGATCACTAAAGCTCTACTAGCACATTTCCAACCCACTACGTCAGCAGCTTGTTTAATTCCATCTTTACGTGTTCTTACACTACCCCTATATGTGGGTATGTGCCCATCACTCTCACTCGGCTTGTTATCACAATGTAGAGAGAGGGATAGGGTGTCAGCAAGTAAGTAAGAGAGAGAAAATTCTTTGTCGGCGCCTTGGGCTCATATCGCCTTCCCATAAATTCTAACTCATGCACTCGCTTTGTTGTGAAAAAGTATTAACGAAGAGACATAACAGAACAACAACAACCACTTAATCGATCAAATCCAAAACCCCAACACTAACCCTAACTCAACGACAACACAAACTCAAATTCATTCATTAACTATTAAACCACTTAATCGATCAAATCCTTCACCGGAATTTAAGACAAAGTCAATGAAAATAGCGAATTGAAACCACTCTGAGTAACAAAAGAGTTGTCGACGGCGATTGGAGACGCCTTAGGCTGCCAAACCTTCGCCCGTTCTGCACCGACGCATTCAAAATCTGATTCAAACCTCAGCGTCGTCGTGTTGCCAACTTTCGAAGTTTTCACTCCGTTGATCGAGGTCCTCTGAAGCCTTCACGCCGTTGGTCGAGATCGAATGGAATATGTGTTGTTTTTGTACGCATTATTATATTTAGGCTTCATATATATAATAATGCGTGTTTAAGAAGGAATAAAAACCTTGCAGCAAAATACAACTCTCTCTCTTTACTCTCCTCTCTCTACACGCCTGCTTCTCTTGCTTTACTCCCCACATCGACCTTTAAGCAAAAAAATGGAGCACAATAGCAGCGGAGGCGGAGGAAGCAGCAACACTCAAGTTCAGAGCAGCAACGACAACAACAGGGGAAGCAGCAGCAACAGAGCAGGGAGACAATACAACGGAGTCCGTAAGAGAAAATATGGAAAATGGGTAGCCGAAATTCGAGAACCAAAAAAAAGTTCACGAATCTGGCTCGGTACATACAGAACAGCAGTCGCAGTCGCAGCCGCCAGAGCACACGACACTGCTCTGTTTCACTTACGAGGTTTAGAACGGTCGGATAAATTGAATTTTCCAGAGTACTTTGTCGGGAGAGGATCATCAGGTGTTGTGTCGGTGGAGAATAACAATAATCATAATAATACGACGTCGTCAGTGGAGATACGACGCATGGCGTTAAAAGTGGGTGCAGAGGTTGAAGCGGCTGAGCTTAGGAAGTTCGTGGAGTTAAGCGGTGGTGGTGCAAGTGGGTTGTCAGATTTGAAAGAGTTGCCTCCGGGTTCGGATCTTAGGTCGGATGGTGACGTGTCGAGTGGGGATTGGGGTTGAGTTGGGGAATGTGACATTGGATTGGATGAAGTCGGTGGAAAGTCAATGAAGGTCAAGGAAGCTATGGGATCTAGTGGAGTGGATGTTCTCATGTGCAATGCAAGTAATATTAATTTTTATTTCTCTTTTTATGTATACACTATTGGCCTTCCTGTCATTTAGACGAAATTTTTTGTGGTATTTCAATTTGATTTTCACAAAGTATTTTAAATAAATTTTATTTTTTAATATTTGATTGGTAAAAAATTAATTATTTTTAAATGTGAATTTTGTAAATCTTGGAATTTGTAACTTTAATGAATTTAGATTTTAATTTTTGATTTTTTAATCTTATAATTTTAAATCGATATTTTTCATTTTTTGTTTTCATATTTTGTTTTATTCCTATTTTGTCATATGTCTATTTTATCTTATTCGAATTGGTATTAGCAACGAAAATAAAAGAATTGACGACGAAATCTGGCTCGTCGCTAAATGGTTGGTCGTGGAAATTTTGTTATCCTTTAGTGCCTTTGTTCTATTATATAATTTGCCGAAAAGGAAAAAGTGATGGAGGGTAAATTCCATGCATGGTCATATGGAGTATATTCTGATATTTTCGCAACGTATATAATTAAGGAATTAAAACAAAATAATGGAGTTTGATGTCATAATGAACTTGGAAAATATTTATTTTTATTTGTAATTATTTTTTTGAATTATAAAAAATATTATTTTTATAACATACTGTAATTAATAAATATTTTAGATCTAAAGATGCACACGTCGAGCTTAGTTGTTTATTGGGATGTGCCACAATAAATAAATAAATACTCCTAATTGTTTACGTAATAAACTTTCATTCTTACTCATACATGTTGGAAAATGTGCAGTCGAGTAAGTTTCCATCGACGGGTTGAAAGATGATATCTGAAAGTGCAAAAATCACACTCCGTATCTGTTTATCTATTCTCTTTCACATTTGCATCACTGAAGATTCCTCCTTCATCCCAAAACTCGATCTTGACAGCAGGGTGACTTTTCTCATCATATGCATCGGTGAAGTGCTAAAGGATGTGCTAGAGGAGGTACAAATTTTTTTAAAAAAAAATAGATTATGTGAGATAAAAGTATGTAAGAGAACGTGTGAAAAGTAAATATATTGAAAAGCTAATGTGTTAAAGGGACTATATTTTGGGACAAAAGGAGTATATTTTTTCATTAAAGCACAAACTGAGAGAGATAGTGCATCCTCTAGCACTTCACCTCTCATTTTGTGTTTGATTCTGAAGAAAATGTGAGAAAGTGCTAAATGAGGAAGTGCTACATTTTGGCATTGATGCATATGCCCTGTTTTGTGCTTGATTTTGAAGAAAATGGGAGAAAGTACTTAATGAGGAGGTGTTTTGATATACTCCATCTGTCCTCTTTTGTTCTTCCTACTTTCTTATTCGGATGTCCCCTAAAGTTCTTTATATTTCCTTTTAAGGCAATTAATTCACTCTCACAATACACTCTCTTTCCTACTTTATTTTTCTCTTACTTACTTACTTTTATTTTATTTTTATTCTCACACTTTCATTATTCTTTAATTACCGTGCCATCAACTCAAATAGAAAGATCATTTCAGGATGGAGGAGTAGGAATCAAACTGGTTTTATCTATATATATATCTAACTAACAAAATATACATTTACCAACAATATCTAACTAAATTCATACATTTACCAACAACATCTAACTAAATTCCTATCACCTAACTACATCATTCTAACTTAATAATCTAACTAACAAACCATATATTTATCAAAAACATCTAACTAAATTCATACATTTACCAACAACATCTAACTAAATTCATATAATCTAACTAAACCATTTCAATTAAATTAAAAATTAAAAATTAAATACAAAAATTTAAATTTAACAGAGAAATATATAGAAGAAAAAGACAGAGCACTGAAGAAAGATGATTGCACAGAACAAGAGGACCTTTACTCTTCTTCTCATGTCACTTTCACTATTCTTCTTCCAAAATCAGACCTCCTAGTTTCACTTCATTTGATTCATAGCACCCCACTTATGGGTATTACACATTTTGCCTGCAGAAACTCTAACATCTAACCAACTGTGGAAGTCCAAGAAATGGTACAATCATATTTGAAATTGTATACAAACCAATAACATTTACAACGATTATGCACAAGCAAGAGCTTTCCCATCTGATAAGAACTAAAGTTGTTCACGCACAGTAATCGTGACCAGCCAAGCAGGTGTTTGCGTCAACAAAGCTTTTAGGCTTGCGGGTTGAGATATTTGTGGATACATTCCATACATTATATTAGATATTTTGTGAATACATTACATACATTACATTATATTAGATATTTTTTATCCATTACATTTTTGATACATTACAATATAATTGCTCTTATATGCCTCTTTATCATCCAAGAGCACTTTCAATCAATCCCTGGACCTAAAGGTTTCATGACTGAACCCTTACCAATAAGACACCACCCTGTTAGTGGGTGCACTCGATTAAGTTATGCGTATTTATGATATCAAGTCTTAATTTAAGTATATCGAGAAAAAGAAGTCTTATTTTAAGTGAAATATAACTTTTTTTTATCTTTTTACTACAGATAATTTTTATTTAAAATTTAACCAAAATCTCCATTTATTTAAAGCTAATTTGATATATTATCGATCACATGATTAAAAATGTAAAAAATGTCAAACATAATAAGTCAAAAGGCACCATATTCTGTCAAAAAACACTAGTTGACAGAAGAGTAAAATTGTGATATTGATTCTTGAATTGTACGATAAGTTCTTGAAAGATTCGAGTTCAGAAATTACTACTGTATAAAATTGAGAGATTCGATACTTCATGACACATACATCCTCCATCCCACATCATCACTGACATTTTTTCAGTTGGCAATCACAAATGTTAGTAGATACACATGTAGGCGCATTGGCCAGTTTGGCATGAATAGAACAAAGTCGAACACATCCTTCTTGATTGCAATTTATAAAAGGGAATGGCATGTTATACACTTCGCAAGCTACTTGTGCACTCGCTTCTGCAAATCACATCAGCATAAGGTAATTAATACTGAGAACAATTTATATAAAAAATTGAAATTTAGGATAAAAATTTAGGTACCTGTTGTTGAAAAGAACAATAAGAGAGCTAGAAACAAGGCATGACATTTTGAATTTGCCATTTTTTCTTTTCTCTTTTCTTTATTACTTGGGGTGTGATAAATCGAATTTGATTTGCGAAAATGAAAACTCACATTCATATATAGGGCTTGTTGAATGATTCTATCCATTAGTTACATTTTATGAGGAGAATTTAATGGGATATGAAATTAATTGCAGATTTTTAGCTTTATATTTTAATCAAAGTTTATTTATTTCATTTATTGCGGATACAATCAAATTTACTACACTATTTTTTTCATGTTCTCAAGGATGGATGAAACGTGGAAGGGTGGAGGTCATGTGTTCACACTTTTGGACAAACATCCATGAGAGTTCGGGTTAGAGTCGCTCTAGAAGCACCTTTTACTTTTATAAAATTTTTGTTCTCCTCACACCTTCGGGCGAGCGAGGAGGTTTGTCGACTGGTTGCGCTTGTTGGATTGTTGCTTGTTTGCATCGACTGTTGGTGAAATTACTACTTGGAGAAAGTCGTGCTTAAGGGACACCAATGTGGGCGAGTCTTTGAGAAGAGAAGTTGTCTCGGAGGAATTGTATTGAAAGAATTAGTTTGACGTACTATTCTATATTACATGTAACCCCAATAAAGAAAACAGATGAAACAACTTTACAACTACATTCTTTTATTAAATGTGAAAAGTATTTATTATCATAATTATATTGATTTGCAAAAAAAGTGTCATTGAACTTTTTCTATGTGAAAAATACTTATTAATTTCATTTAAAATAAATGCAGTAAGTATATTAATTATGCTGTCAAAGTATCAATAAACAATATCAAGCAAACGAACTTTGAACCTTGCTATATTTCCAAAGCTTCATTATCCAGAGATATTAATTAAAATACATTTTGGTAATCCGAAAACGATCTATTTTGCAAACATGATAACTTGACACACAAGTGTAGATGAAGAAATGAGATGATTGCCAGTGGTTTGGTCAGTCTGCTTCATCGAGATTGCTCAGCATGATGACCAGTGGTTTGGTCGCAAGAAGTGGTATAGGGAGGAGGACAACTCAGATGCCTTGTAGCGTACGGAACTTTAAAGTATTGTAGACTTAGCACTTATGTATGTCTTGATGCGTCATCAGACATTGCGGAAGGTATGCTGCAGTGTGTTTTAAGTATGTCTGTTGTTGCTGCCTCTCCGTAGAACGACTAGCTGAAAGTAACTAGTAAACAAAATCAGATTTTGCGCGAGCGCAAGGTAAATACACCGGCATAAATGACCAGTGGCGGATACATAACTATTTTTGAATGGGGTCATTTTTCACTGGGATCAAACTAAATTTATTTAGTGGAGTCAAATAGTGACAAACATAGTAATAATTACACTGATTATACTATAATTATGTATAAAAATTGAAAATGAATGAGGTCAGTTGACCCCACTATTAAAAAAGTGCATCCGCCATTGTCTCCTAGGCCGGTTAGCGAGCTGGATGCTGCGGCCGTCACGTTGCAAAAGGTTTATAAGAGTTATAGGACTAGACGGAATTTAGCTGACTGTGCCGTCGTTGTGGAAGAGCTCTGGTTAGATTTATTACACCAATTACTTTGTATCGGAATTCGCTTTTTTTTTTCCGTTGATCAAGTAGTTTTAGGCCTCGTTTGGTTGCGGGAAAAAAGTGAGGAAAGAAAAAATTGAGAAAAAAGTGAGGAAAGAAAAAATTAGATAAAAAATTTAAGTGAAAATTAAATGTGTATTTGGTTGTAAAAAAAAAATTAGACAAAATAATATCAAATTTTCTTTACAACTTAAAGAAAAAAATTATTTTTTTTAAAATTTATTTTTCTCACTTTTTTTCCCGCAAACAAACAGAGCAATTAGTATCTGTTTGAGTTTTTCTTATTGGAATTTTTGTGTGGCTTCAGGTGGAGGGCTTTGGATTTTGTGGAATTGAGTAGGAATTCTGTCTCATTTTTCGACTCAGAGAAGCCTGAAACAGCCGTGTCGCGATGGGCTAGGGTGAGAAACATAGCTGCTAAGTTGGAAAAGGTTTGTCCAAGGACGACAAGGCGCAAAAGCTTGCCTTGCAGCACTGGCTCGAAGCGGTAAGCACAAATCAAAATCTTTTTTCCCAAACTTCCAACAAGTCCTTATTGTTCTAATTTGTTGCGAGCAGATTGATCCACGCCACCGTTACGGCCACAACCTACACTTTTACTACGACATTTGGTTCGAAAGCGAGAGTGCTCAACCTTTCTTCTATTGGTGCGTATGTTGTAAGTATCAGATCCTTAAATCCGTCGCAATGTTTTCTTATGCTTGAAATGTCAAATGTATAGGTTGGATGTTGGAGATGGCAAGAAAATAAACTTACCCAACTGCCTAAGGCCTAACTTACAAAGACAGTGCATCAAATATCTCGGACCGGTAAGTTCCGTTAAGGCAATTCGGATATTTATTGTCATTTTTCTGTGTTCCGATTCAGACATTGTTTTGTTTTTGCGATCCCTTACGAGATATCTTTACTTCTTTTTTTTTTTTCCAGAAAGAAAGGGAATTATATGAGGTGATTGTGGTACTTGGAAGGCTTATGTATAAAAAGAGTGGAACGTATGTCCAGACTGAAGAGGGTTCAAAGTGGATATTTGTTCTAAGTACATCTAGATGTCTATATGTTGGACAGAAGAAGAAAGGCTTGTTTCAACACTCGAGCTTTCTTGCTGGTGGCGCCACCACCGCAGCTGGCCGCCTAGTTGCACATGATGGTGTCCTTGAGGTAGTAAATGTTTTGATCAGTTCACATTAACTTACTTGGTCGACCAATGTAGTAAAAAAAAAAAAAACTTGAAAGCCTGACTTCTAGATGTGTTCATCTTTGTGGCTCTTTTAGGCTATATGGCCTTATAGCGGACACTATCTTCCGACGAAAGAGAATTTTCGAGAGTTTATTAGCTTTCTCGACGAGCATGATGTTGATCTAACCAATGTTAAGGGACATTTCATCATCTTACTAAATACACGTCGTAATGATTCCACCGTTAATGTTTACTTTTAGACGCCTTAGTAATTTACATTTAGTGCAATAGAATGGATAGTACACTTTTTTTAGCCTCCGTGTTCCTACCATTAGAAATCGAACATGGGATGTGTGGCTTATAATACATCTCCACTGTCACTATATTAACATTTTGTGTGCATGATAGTACATGTTGACTGTCAGTAAAAATACATTTTTTTTCATACATGCGTCGCTGAAATTTGACTAATTATACGTGCAGAGATATTCGATAAATGATGACTCGAAATCATTTTTGATCTGTCAAGACTCCAACCAAGAACAAACAGATGAAGACTCTACTAATCCACCAAAGGAGGATGCGAAAAGCATCACAAATTCAGACTCAAAAGATAACGAAAATGTTATCAACAGCCAAATCCAAAACGGTCCAATATTTTGACGTTTCGAAGAGATTGTCATGCAAATGGTCAACAGGTACGGGTCCTCGGATCGGGTGCGTCCGTGACTATCCAACTGAGTTACAATTCAAGCTTTGGAACAAGTGAAGTTGTCTCCACGAAGTGGGCCTATCGAGTTTGGTGGGTTTAGGCCCATTCCGTCTCCGAGGCCAAGCCCGAAATTAAGACTCTCTCCTAGACTTGCGTACATGGGCCTTCCGAGTCCGACTAGCGTAGTCAACTGAAGTCTGCATCTTCCTCGTACGTTACGTGAAGGTCGCGACTTAGACTTCTTGTCGTTTTGGTGTTTTTTAATTAATTTTATTATTCTCTTGATTTTCTTTTTTGATATTCTTTTGGTTTCATGTCCTCTCGACCGCTTCTCATCAATTTTTTTTGTTCAATTTTTATGATATTTAACCATTTTCAACATGATTCTTTTTTTTTTTTTAGAGAAACAAAATTTTATTAAGAGGAAAAGGAAAGGAGGGATGACACCCAGCTCCCAGCCAAAACATAAAAAATACAAAACCAATCCTAGAAGAAAAGGAGTATTACATAATCTGGCCCCAAAAATTCTAAGGAATTGCTAACTCAGACCCTGAATTACGGAACATTGCACGAAGACCCTAGCTCACGAAATTGGCCGACCGACGGAGCCGACGATCGCGATGAAGCTGTTTCCCCTTACATATGTACTATTTCTGTCAACAAAAGCTTTAATATTCGAATCCATTTATAAAACTATGTTGCATCATGAATGGTTGCGGGTTTTCTTTTTCTTTAAATTAAAAGATCCCCTTTTCGAATCTTATTGAGTTACTCAAATTATTGAAATAATATATTTCTCAGATTTCGAAGAGCGAACTATTATTAATTGGTTTCGCTATTTAATGTAATTTTACTCGTGATCATACTCCGACACAATATTAAGAAATCTTACCACCATGAATGTAACCAAAGACGTGCAACTGTCTTTAATACAAGTCTCATGCGTAGTTGATATCATAATTCATATAGAAATAGACTCACTCATTTACATGCAATTTTTTTTTACGTGACTCCAGATGCTACAAATCTGTTGCTATTTGTACTTAACTACTAAGAAACGTGTGAATGGAGAAGTTAGTTGCCGGTCGGTACCGTGTCGGTGAGAGACTCGGCCGAGGTTCATTCGGACAGATACATCTTGGTCCGTCTTACGTTCTGATTATGGTTGCGCATCCAAACATTTCAATATTTGAATTTATTAGGACTTTATTAGTGTACCGATGGACTCTTTGAAGTTAATTTTTTTGACATTGCACTCGCTGCCGCAATTGTTCATAGATAATTTTCTTTGTTAATACTAATTTGCGCAACTGTATGACGGATTTCTTCTGCATGACTGACCTCTTTTTATTTATAAAAGTGATGCATTTTCTAACAAAATTATGAAAATGAAAACTGGAAGTAGTTTTTAAGCTTAAGCTAGTAATGCGAAATTGGTAGTAAATACTGATTAATAGGAGATTAAAGTAGATTAGTAAAAATAATGTGTTTTTTGATGTTCTAATTTCGGTTTAATTGGTCGCAGGGATCGATGTTCGTACACAGGAGAAGGTTGCTATTAAGTTTGTAAGCATACGTTAAACCCTACTTAGATCGAGCAAATTTATAGTAGTGTATTTTGTGTTAGGATGCATTCTGTTGCGCTTTGTAGAGTGCTGTTTTGCTTGTTTTTTTTTACATAATTTCTGAGTGTCTGAAAATTATAAAAACTCCTTCTGAACTTGATTGTCATTAGGAAAGCATCCGGTCACTTTATCCACGGTTGCATTTCGAGTTAAAAGTGTACAAAGAACTCGCACGGGGATGCAGTAAGTAACTCGCAGTGTAACGTAATTTGGTCCGTTCTTTTGAGCTAAACTGAAATGAACTGAAAATTTAAAAATAATTAATAAATTACATTTGATTATTGTTTTTTATTTTAAAAATAGTTTTAACAATAATGAATA
>JAWWMW010072848.1:0-13985 GCA_035048345.1 Echeveria elegans | reverse complement strand
TTATAATAAATTTTAATAATTAATTAATGATACAAATATTATTTATGAATAGTGGATGGTCCTTACTGGTGCGTTTTGCAAATTATGGACAATGAGATGGACCTTCGACTGGGGTAAGGGAAGGTCCAACTCATCGTCCACTGGTGCGCTTGCCCTAAGGAATAGAGACACATTTTGTTCTTTGCTTAAAATCAACCACACATACACTAAACAAATTTCTTGGTTTTTTTATTTTGTCAATTTATTGAATTTTAATGTCAACTAACATGGGTGGATCTAAAGAAATTAGTCTAGGTCAACTACCTCGAATAAAATTTATTTTAGCAAGTAAATGAACTCATCATACATCATGCCTTCAAGTTAATTATTAGCCTGCCTGTAATTACAACTGAAATTATAGGTCGAAAACAGAACAATAACACAAGCGTTACTTTCTACTTTCTAAATGATATTTTAATCATCAAACCCATAGTGACAAAACATTTATTTTTATTAGATCAACAAGTTGTTTTGTTTTTAACATTTTAATAATTTTATGCTAAATTATTGACCAAGTTTCAAAAAAAGTAAATTAAATTAAAACTAAATACTTTCAAAAAAAATAACCCAAGGGTGGCTTTTTAATATTTGTTTCCTCCATGATAAATTTTTTGAATTTTATTTCATAATATAAATACTCATAACGAATTTAAATGTGATTTCAAAACAAGTTTTTACTGGTGGTTTCGGAAATATCAAAATATTAAAAGTAATTTTTGGTAAAATCCAAGTTTTATTGGTGACTTCCGATAATTTACTATTTAATTTTATGTCTTATGGGAACAAATCAAGTAAAAGGGTGGTTAGCACATAACATGCAAATGGTTCTGATATGTTGATTAAGACTGAATCAATGTATCAAATTAGAGGATCAAAAATAATTATTACAAATTCCATTAAAAACTGGGAGGGAGGATATTAAATTCAATTTTCTTTATCAACCGTTGGATGTTTTAGAGGAAAGGTCATGATTTTTTTTATACTTTTTATCCTATTTATCTATTTTAGATGATCTATTCTCATGTCCTCTCCATTTGTATTTCAATTTTCTTTTAAGAATATATTAGTTTTAAACACCCGTTATTCCCGAAATTTAGACATAAACACTCCTTATTTAAACATTTAGATTTAAACACCTCTTATTCGTCAAATTTTTGGATGTTAACACCTTCGTACAACAGCGTTAATTTTGTCGTTAAACGCGTGACACATACGCATATTATTCGGAGGAGTTTGGACATTAACACCTGTTATATGTAAAATTTAATTTTCAACACCCCTTAATTCTAAAGATTTTGGGTTCTAACATACGTAACACATGCGCATGTAATACACCGTCCAACGGCGTTGTACGAAGGTGTTAACGTCCAAAAAATTGACGAATAAGAGTTAATGTATAAATTTCGCGAATAACGAATATTAAAAACTAATTTACTCTTCTTTTAAATATATGTATGTCATTGAATGTAACATTACTAAACTAATCATGCATCGACTTTCTTTAATGTATGGAGAGGATGGAATAACTGGAGTAGGATCTCCATCAACACTACTCAGACATTCAGTACTCGGTAGTGTTATGAAGGATTCATAGGTTATAAACAATAACGTATAGTTTTATTTATGGCTCGAAAGAAATCATTTATTTACTTATTTTATATATAGTACGTATTACATTGATCATATTTTCCTCCAATTTTAAATAAATTATACACATTAATTGAATTACTGTTTCATTTCTTATATCTATACGGGTTGATTCTCAATCCAAGCACCCGAGTTGATAAAACTCGTTGAAGCAATTTTATTCACATTCGCTCCGCTTAGCTCCACTCGCCATGGAACCCGTCGTGACTTGTCCGAACCCGGTCCGTCACATTCGTACTCCGAAAATCCAGTATTCCTACATACATTTATATGTTCATATATGGTAAAACAATTACGAGTGAACGTAAAATAAAAACTAAAAAAATTCAAAAAAATAAATTTGTGACATACTGAGTGTTATGACCAGTTGTCCAAGGTGCCCAACCCTCAGGATGTACAACTTGTGACATATATGTTCTGTAAAATAAAACTCTTCCATAAGACCGCCACGGCCGTCCCAAATAGGCCGTTCCCTTTCCATCTATTCTGCACCTGATGAAGATAAACCAGCTTGGAGATTTCAGACTATCCCTCCCGTTAGCTGTTATGAACCCGGAGAAACCCGGTTCTAAAGCTTCTCCAAGTACGTGTATCGTCGTGTCCTGCACAAAATTTAAACACATTACTTTGATTAAATAACTCTCTTTAAGGCTCCGTTTGGTTGCGGAAAAAAGTGAGGAAAAAATTAAAGAAAAATAATTTTCTCATGAGAAAGTTATAAGGAAAATTTGATCTCATTAGCCTTTTTTTTTATTTTTTTCCTTACAACCAAACACAAATTTCATTTTCACTCAAAAATTTTCTTTAATTTTTCCTTTCCTCTCCTTTTCCCGCAACCAAACGGGACCTAAAGATACCATTTCATAAATCATTTACCTCGTACACGGACTGGCCCGCACCGAAGATGAAATCCACAGCTCCAACGATCACACATCTTGAGAAAAAGTGTCTGCCCTGAGCATCGTACAAAGTATCTTGCACACCCAAAAATTCGCAGTTATAAAACGAAATCTTATCACCAGCCACGAATGCAGCTACAGCAGGTATTCGAAGATTTCGGCCATTCCACGGATAGTTGTATCCATTCTGAAAATTTTCAGCAAGAAATTATTAATCATAGTGAGACAATCAAAGGCTAATGACAGAGTAAAGTTTTAGCAACAATGAATTTTTTTTTTCTCTTTCAATGGATTTTCTTACAAGAAATGTTATACTTTTCGCCACGAAATTGTCCGCGTCGATTTCTAATGTAGCTGTGTCTCGGAGGTCACCTCGAGATTCACTCCATTCAACTATGGTTTCCTTGATCCCAACTCCCTTTAACATTATGTAGTTTTTACCTAGCGGGACTGTCACCTTTTCCCTTAAAAAAACATAAAAGCGGAAGAAGAACAATTCTTAGTACAGTAATTCTTTGTGTGTTAACAGTTGCACATAAATATATGTGTGTAAGGTAATGACAAAAATAGCCTTAAGAAAAATGAATGAACATAGTCATTCTAGGGTGACATGTACTTTTGAATGAAAATTGTTAGAGACATCTAGTTTCGTATTGGGTTCATGTCCAAATGACCTAAAAAGTCTCCATATTTTAGGACATATGATGGACAAAACTAGTTTTTGATCATTTAATTGTGAAATTACGAAAGTCTCCAATGTTTAATGCACTTAACAAAAGCTCATTTTGAAAGAGAAAAAAATGGTTAAAGGGTCGTTGGATAGTTTAAAGACAGTTATGGAAGGACTTGAGCCTTAGTGTAGGGGTAATTAGAGTTAATAACATTTTATGAACCGTAAAAAATATAAGAAAGGTTTATATATATATACACCTGTACTTGCCAGCATTAACATGTATGCAAACCCAGTTGTTATTTCCGGATGGAACAGAATTAATAGCTGATTGTATAGTTTTAAACTGACCCCTGCCAGACTGATCAACCACCAGAGTCGTTCGACAAGAATTAGCTACGACAAGAACAACCTGGCACACAAAAATTATCAGAAACAAATAATAGCTTTGTGCCATATTTGACCTCTCTTGTTAATGTTTGGACATTCAGACAACTTTTTATAAGGAATTTAAGAATAATGAATCAACGAGATCATAAACACATGACAAAATTATGGGAAATGTGGTAAGGAAATTGGAGGGAAGTTTATTATATTTATTTGGAGTGGAATTGATTTAAAAAATGGAAAATGTGGATTAATTAATACTTATTAACGATCATATTTAATGCATGTTTACAAAAAAAGGGAAAACATGCAAATTGCATATATGTATGGTAATTAGTAACTGAAGTTTATGTTGATTGGATATGTGAGAGAAGTGAATAATGTTTTATTTGGCATGAAATTATTTTGTTCTGTATCAAGTTTGATTTTACTACATATGTTTATTCTCTCAAGTTTTTAATGAGTGGGGGAGTACCCCTAGTTTGGTTCCGTTGCTCATGACTGCGCCTATTGTTTCTCTTGCAAAGTTTAAAGGGAGATTTAGACCGATTACAGTGGGAGGTTTGGTGACGTTTGACCCTCAATGTGGATTTGTGCGCGGTTAGTGCTTCAGCGAGAGCCTTTTGCTACCTTTTTAGTTGGGCGTGGGTGTTAAAGGGGTAGAATAAGTTACTGCACATTTGTTAAACCACTTGACGGCGAAACACTATACCGATGAGGGGATGAGAATTTTGAAAGTGGATCTTACTAACGCTTTTAATATGATCAACTTTATTGGAAGGAAAGCGCCAACATTTTTCATCACTGAGCTCTTGGTTGAGTATTGTTATGGGTATCATGCACTATTTTTATTGGAGAGCCGATTATTCATAGTTGTTGTGGAAGGCGATCCGTTCCGGCCTTTACTTTTTGTCGTTGCTTTGCAGCCTTTAGTTCGTCAGATTGGAGAGTTTTATCCTCGTTTTTTGTTCAGTGCTTGATACTTTGACGACGCCCTGTTAGTGGGTTGTCAATATGATTACTTGGCATCTTTTGAGACATTCCGTGTAGGTGGGGCACAATTGAGGATAGTTGTCAATATGATTTTATCAGGGAAACTACTCTTTTTTGATCCCAGTAAAATGTCGCTGCACTGAATTCACCTGAAGTGCAAAAGACGATAGTGTTTCTTAATTTTGCTTGCAACCTTTACTTTTTCTCTGGTAAAATAAAAATCCACTTGTTTCACTGGAAAAAAATAACAGAAATGTATCTATAATTTATTACAAAAGGAAAGGATGAGAAACAAGAAGCATTGTTGCATAACAAAGTTAAAGCATGCTTTCTGCCCTTGAAGGTAACCTACGGAAGAAGTTCAACGGAGCAGACGGGACAGGAGTCCGAAACATGGGATGCCTAAAGACATAAACACCAATAGCAGCTGCAATGAGCTTAGGCCGGACAAAGAACGAAACAACCGAAGAAAGTAAAGAGAAGATCAAGAACAACAACGTCGCTCTCGGATCTCTCCAACTAAGCAAAGCATGAATCCTTTCGCATTGTGACGCTAAGTCCCCTAACAATGCTTGTAACCTCGCTGCAATGGCCCTTAACCGATCATATCTCACCTTAACATAATTCATAGTTTTTAATGTTGGGTAAGAGTCAAACTCTTCATCTAACTCATCTTCTGTTGCATTATCAGCAAATGAGAGCTTAGTATCCATATGAGGCGGATTCCTAGGCCTTTGCGGAAAGTTCCATATGCTGGTGAAGACGCAGAACATGAAAAAAATCGGCAAAATCCAATGTGGCAGCAGAACCAGTAGAAGATATACGCAAAACACCAAGATAGTCATGTAAGGTGATTTCCAAGTGCAAATGTCATGAAACCAGTGATAACCAAAAAAGAAGCCGGAAACTAACGTAAGAATCCGGTTGAAGTTAGCTTTGCTCTTCCTCATACTCCATAAATGAGAGCCTAAATCTAACATGTAGCCAACCACTTCTTTGTTCAAAGGTGGCTCTGAACGACTCAGCTTTGTCGAAACGGTCTGTATTGCTTGGTGTCTTAGAGTATCCAGCTGAAAAGTCGATAAAGGTAGGACATAGTGCATTGTAGGTAGTAATGGTTGTGCATATGTTGCCAACAGGCAAGCGAGTGATAAAGCATTGAACCTCACTGCTAACTGAATTTCACCCATTTTTTTCAATCCAGTTTTCTCTAAAACTATCAATGGATAGTAATGAGTGTAGATTTTACCGGATTGAAGCGTAGACAAGCGAATCCTGACCTTCCCAATGCTCACATCCTTTGCATCTTCTCCATTTTGCAACTGTAAGTGCCCATTGTCGAAAACTCCAATAGTTATGACCGTGCAAGGATCATATACTTCCCAAGTATATTGCTCGTTCCACACTGGTGCGGTAGTGTCAACTATAGTCCTCGTCCGAACCCATTTCTCACCATACTTAGCTACACAAAATGCATCTATAACTTCACATCCATCTCTTTTTTTCTTTACGGGAACGAGACCTTGCGCGTTCAGTATCCCAAGTTCCAACACTCCAATGCTTTCCTTCCGTAGCTTTTTCGCCGTAGGGTTTAAATCACTACTGTAACAAGAAGACTCATCTAACACATGATACCCTCCTTCTAAACATAGTCTAACATGAACCTTACCAGCAGGTTTAGCATCCTTTTTCGCCTCTTCACCTCCGGCAGCCGCTCTCTTTTCAAGAATGTACCAATGGTTAGATACAGAACTTGGACCAAAGCGCTTTTGAACAGTTTGTAAGTTGATCGAACATTGTCCAATAATCTCATCTTTTCCAGGAGCTACTTTATCCACTATGTAGATAACAAACTGCTCGTCAAATGGCTCGGAAACTACGAACATCAAGTCTTCATTCCACATAGGACTCGTCGTTCCTGGCAGACATGTTCTGGTCCTGACAATCGAATGGCCGACCATGACTTTTGCATGAGCTTCAGGCTGCCTGTCCTTGTTGTTAGGCGATAAATCCTGAGCCTCAATGACATTAACTCTCAAATACCACAGCTTAGGAGACAAATACACCTTGGCGCAGACATTCATCGAGTTTATATTAGGCACATTACCCGTAGAAGAATGCCAAGCCTCGCCGCAAACCTCATCAGCTTGAGTCCCTAACCATACAGCCAACATGACCTCTCCATTAACCACTTTGTTTCCACGGACCATATTCTCCAACCGATACCATTCGGGCGCTAAAGGACTATCCGGCGGCACTCGTTTAGGAATCTCCGAAAGCTCAAACACAATTTTACCCAAAACAGTATTCTCCGCTTCAACTGCATTCTTGTCCATCATGACAATCTCAACAACTGGTGACTGAACTTTGTCTTTCTCAAAAGCAAAAACTTGATTCCATTCAGGATTGCTATTGTTTTCGACGTGCTTAGTATCTCCGGCAATCGAACCGATCTTAACTTGAATGTATGGACTAACTTTATCAACTTGTGCTTTTCCTTTAACTCCTCTAGCTCTTACAATTCTGACATAGAAGTAGTGCATTTGCTCTACCAAGTTGAATGCAGTGGAGAGCTTGTCGTTCGGAGCGATTCGGCCTCCGCCGATTCGAGGCTTTGTCTCTTTGAGTGCATAGTGATCTGTTACATTAGCACCGCGGCTGAAACTGGTTATCTGATTCGGGGTTATTTTGTTCTTTCCCATTGCTCAATCTGTTACATTCAACAACAAAAACTCAACGTAAGTACGCACAAAAGAAACTGATTGCGTTTCAAGAAAACATGCGGGCAGAAGATTGAAAGCATACGTTGCCTTACCTCGTACAGATTCAAATGAATACACAAAAATGGTAAAATGTGATGATAGAAATGAGTGAATAAGAGGGAATTAATAGGTATGAAATTTCGATTTATTTTTACTTTTGAAAATTGTGGTATTATAGTTAAAAATAGAACGGATTTCTTATAAACAATTACAAATAAAAATAAATAGATCATCTAGTCATTACGTAACAAATATTCTTCCTCGACTTTCTGTGAATGATGAACTTCTTATAGCTCAAATATAATATCAAAAATAAACAGTTAAATCTTTTTATTCAAACCACTTTTTCTACACGATCCATTACCGAAATGGTGTTATGAATTAAAATTGTGATTTGAATTTGAATGTGGGTAATAATTTATCAGAGATTAAATGTAGTTTATATGAATTGAAGTGTGTTGATTCTTTGTGAATTAATAATACAAAGCGGGGCAGTTACAATTTTTTTTATTTTAAAAATGGTATTTTAATGTGTTGCCTATCAAAACTTTATATTAAAGACAATATTCAAAATGTTTCCTAACTTATATATATGCCATTTAATATATGAGAAATATATGGGAATTATATCCCCACAATCTACATATTTAACTTGTTGCATTGTCACGGTAATATATCATTTTATTTTTATCTTACGTGATTCTAGATAATAAAAAAAAAATAACGGACCAATCATTGTAGTAATTTTTGATTATACAATATAATTATGGGTATAAAATTTGTATCATACAAATATTTATGTCTAGAATAAACAATTTCTTGATTATGCGTTTTATATTCAATACATTATCGTCCTTACAATTTTGAATATAAAACATAAGAACACAGAATTTGTAAGACAGATGCGAATTGCGAATTAAATCTCATTCGTCCTACTCCAAATCAATGAATCAAACTTATTAGGTTGAATAAATCTCACGAAATTCAAACAAGGAGTATGCAGTATGCTGGTAGTTTTACAATTCTTGTTAGGTTATATGTATAGTTCACATAATTTGCATATAATTCACATCTCTTGTTTTTAAAGTTTACATAGACTTTTATAATTCACATATCGGATATTGGGATTGGAACAAATAGATCTACATTTTAAGCCACATTTTTTTATATTGTGGCTGAAATTTTGCCTCGTATCAACAAATTTATCAAGTCAATGCACGTGCATGTCACGTATGTATGTCTCAACCACATAATCAAATGAGTGTGTGAATGAGATGAGGACTTAAAGACTCAACTTATCTTTAATCCACATGATTCAACCCCTAGTTATTATTCACATAATTTACAAATGGACTCATAGTTCACAAAGTTTGTATATAATTTATATACATTCCTTAAGTTTAATGCTTACGCCAACAAGGTGGTGACTTGTTGGTAAAGAGTCCATTATGGAAAGCCTAGGGCCAGGATTCGAACCGTAGCTCACAAATTCATGTTTCATTTCTCACATTCTCATTTATTGGAGTTTTTCATTCATCCAGCTCTCGGTTTGGAGGCTTTTCATTTTTTTCGTCTCTTAGGGCGTGGAAGTTGTGTCATTTACTCGTGGAGAGTCTAGTTGTCCTCTCTTTGCTAGCGGAGCTCGTCATTCATTCTTGGATTGATTCGGGGTTATGCGCGTGCATGAAGTGTTGTGAAGTTGAATAGGTAGAGATGTCGTATGCGACTCGTGCTTCAAATGATTATAAATGTACTTGATGATGATTTACCATACCAAATTGTACATATGTAACCCATTATCAAAAAGATTATGACAAACCCCAATTAACTATCTCCACGTTCTCCCAACCACCTTTATCTAAAAACTTTTCTACAAACCACCACTGGTTTACCAAAAATTTCGAAGTCACACATTCTGTTAGTGTTTGGTTAAGTCTGCTAAAAATATTTTCAACTGACCGCCTTTAATATATCAAAGCTTGTCAAGTCACCTTTCGCCAAGCAAAATTATTTTTAATTATTTTTAAAGTATTAAATTTTAATTTTTTTAAAGTTTGAAATTTACAAATAAGAATTTAATGTCTAAAATATTTTTACTTATATATGTTTTTTCATATAAACTTTGATATTTCATTGAAAAATAAAAAATGTAGACTTCAATTTTATAATGACATATATGCTTCATATTGAAATCTATATATATAATATAATATCTAGATTAGTGAACCACACATATAGCGACGAAAAATAGGAATAAGCCTAAACTAAAAAAATTAAATTATGAATAAACATAAACTTGAATAAGAAAAAATAAAAATAAGACAAAATAAAAATAGACCTAAACTGGAATAATGAAAAATAGAAATAGGAATAAGCATAAACCGGAATAAGGAAAAATAGGAATAAGATAAAACTGGAATAAGATAAAATAGAAACATGACAAAAAATGAAAATACTCATTTAAATTCGGCCAGTACGACACCAAAAATTGGTCGATCAAGTCCCCCTATTTGATCGATTCGATTGTGTATCCAGGACGACGTGTCCCCGTCAGGACGACGGGCGGTACAGTTGTGTAAAAATAAAAACATTAAAAAATTTATGAATTTTATATTTGTATAAATTGTATTCAAATGTAAACAATTATTTTTTCTTAAACACGATAAACTTTGTATTCAATAACTACAGTATAAAGGCACCCTAAATAATTTACGGGTGGTTTAAATGAGATTTAACATAAAAAAACTGTTTATATTATTTGTATGTTTTTTATTTTTACATTTTAATACAAATTATATGAATATAAAGTGGGTGGGGTTCACATGAAAACAATAAAGTTTGTGTAAACTAAAAACCACCTCTATGGATGAAACATGTCTGATACGTTGATTATAAAACATTGTTAATTTTGCAATTATTCAAAAAGTTATTAGTCTTTATTCATAAAACAAAAACATGACTAAAGATATTATTGGAACAAAAAACAAACATGGTCTCCTCCAACCTCAAAATCCTAACACTCTCTAGTCTCTAACTAGGTCATCCACCCTCAACTCTATTCATTATAGAGTAGATTGCATTTAACTATAATGTGTTCTTTCTTATTTAACCATTACCATAAAAAAATTTCTCTTAACCACATATATAAAATTTAAAGTAAACAAATAAAACCTTTGTTAAATATAATTTTTTTTAAAAATATATAAACAAAATATACATGATATATAACATTGTTTGACTTTGGTTCATTATGAAATTTTGCATTATTAAAAAAGATTTCAATTTTAAAAAAATAAAATAGTTTTAAAAATTATTTTATAAACAATTAAAGATTAAGGTTAATAGATTTTATGTTATTTTAAATTTAATATAATTTCTTTCTTATATCTTATATTTTTTTAGTTTTTTATTTTTTTTTAAAATGTTAATGAGTTTTTTCATATTAGCAAAGGTTGAGATTTGTTAACTTTAAATTTTATATAGGTGGTTAAGTGAAAAAATTCATTTTATAGTGATGTTAAGTGAAAAAGAACATATTATAGTGGTGGTTAAACACAATTTACTCTTCATTATATAGTTATATCCGCTCCAATCGTCTTTCGATTCCATTTCATATGTACCCCAAATCGTTCACACACTTTCTTATTTGTTCAATCAATATATATACAAATACGATCTATAGGGTTTGAGGTGATTAAAGAATGAAGGAAATTGAGGGTGTAAATGACATAATAAGATTGTTTAAATGGTAATGGAGGTCCATCTCCATGGTTGTGAAAAGAACAAGCAGAGTGGGGGTGTGTGGGGGTGAAGTGTGATGCCAATTTGTCCCTAGTTTTGGTGTGTTGTATCAATTAATCTAATTCATCTTATATTTTCTCACATATAATTAGAATATAATATCCATTGGATAGTTCACATTGTTCGGTGATCAATCACTAAAATTATGTGATGAGAATACATTGTTCATTGAATTAATTGCATTGCTCATTGACAAATTGATAATATTCAACACCCAAAACACATTATTCATTGGACAATTCAACTGTTCAATGACTAATTACTAAAATTCAGTGCTCATATCACATTATTCATTAGACTGATTGCATTGTTCATTGACAATTGATAATAATTAACACTCAGAATACATTATTCATCGGGTAGTTCACATGTTGGTGACCAACTGTTAAAATTCGGCGATGAGAACACATTATTTATTGAATTATTTGCATTGCTCATTAACAAATTGATAATATTCGACAATCAAACGCATTGTTCAATGATTAATTATTAAAATCCAGTGCATATAGCACATTATTTATTGGATTGATTGCATTGATCCTTAACAAATTAATAATATTCAGCACTTAAAAACATTTTTCATATTAGGTAATTCACATTGTTTGGTGATCAACTGCTAAAATTCATCAGTCCGGACACATTATCTATTGGATTGATTACATAGCAAGTGATCAATTGATAATATTCTCCAAACATCAGACATTTCATATTTTTCATTGTCTAATTGCTAAAATACATCACTCTGAACATATAATTAAACAAATTAATACATATATTTCATTATCATCTACTTTCTCTATGCTCCTCACAATCTCAATCTTTAATTTAACCCTATCACCACCACCATCGCACACTCTCAACTCATCCCACTCCGCCGCCACTGCCACCGCCATCACCACCACCAACCTATAACTTTTCATTTATTCCTCTCAACTTCCAAACTCACAAGTCTTTAACTTCACATCACCATCACAATCTCCTCCATCTTCACACATTTCACATCCACTTTTATTTTTCAATCCTAAAAGCAATCACATGTCTCTCAATCATCTCAATCTACAATGCCATTACTTCCCGCTCCGCCTCCGTCGTCTTCATTGAACATCTCGAAGTAGTTGATTTTGATTGATGTCAAAAATCATTCGGAAAAAAGATCAAAATAAGATTCGAACATATGCCGTCAAAGTAGAATTAATTTGAAGATCAAAAGGACGGACCATGGAGAAGAAGTCGATGATATAGATGATGCTGATGACAAAGGGGATGAAGTTCACGGCATTGAAAATTGTGGATAGGGGAGAGAAAACGGTAAATTACCGTTTTACCGTTTACCGTTTTACCATTTACCGTTTTATCGAAGGAAAAAATCCTTTACCGTTTACCAAACTTTTTTTTACCATTTTACCGAAATTTCGGTAAAACGGTAAACGGTAAAAATATGATAAATTTACCGTTTTACCGTTTTACCGCTAAACATAATTTTTTTTTGTTTAAATATAAACTTAAACTAAAAAAACATCAATTTGAAAATATTCAAATACAAAAGTTTGAGACTATACTACAAAATATTTTAGTACTCAATATTATTGAATTATATCTCTATTTTATTAAATTTATTAATATTTTCAACTAAAGTTTATTTATTTATTTTTGTATAATTATATTAATATATTAATAATTCGGTATAACGGTAAATTACCGAACTTAAAATCCTTTACCGTTTACCAAATTTTTTTACCATTTTACCGTTGGTAAATTTACCATTTTACCATTTTTTCGGTAAACGGTAAAAATGGTCCGTAAAAAAATCGATAAACGGTAATTTACCGTATATTGCTCTCCCCTAATTGAGAGTTGCGGATGGGGCAGGTGGTGGTCGGAGTCTGTGAGTGGGGGATTGAGGGTTACAGATGGGGCAGGTGGTGGTTGGAATTCGTGAGTGAGGCATTGAGGGTTGTCGATGGGGCAGGTGGTGGTCGGAGTCCGTGAGTGGGTTGAGGTGCTGATGATTGAGGATTTGTAAAAGGAAGGGGTACATGCATCTTGTCCATTGGAGCACAATACCCAGGTTGCGGGATTGGGAGTTTGTAAAACAATGATTTGCATCTCCATTTTACATCTAGAGGTGGAGATGCTCTAAGGTGACAAACCTCAATATGAGAAATGGTGCATTCTGAGTGACTCAAACTCATGCTCTCTAAAATGATTGTCCTAGAGTGTGACCAAGGTTGTTAAACTCTCGAGTTAAATCTATGATTCTACCGATTTTACGTATCTACATGTCCATTTCGAGTAAACACTTAAGTAGAAACTTTTTCTGGTAAACTCTCGGGTCCCACCGATTTTATCCGTGTAAAATCAGTTTAAAATCGGTAGAAACGTGAACGAGTTTACGATTTTACGATTTTACGAGTTTACATTTCTACCACTTTGGTTTTATTTTTTCAACTTTGGTCTCCAAAATTGCAAAAGTACAAAACACAAAAAGTCCAAAAGTCCAAAATTACGTATCTACAACGTTTTTTACGAGTTTCTGTAAGCATCATCTAACTGGTAGATGAATAATGCAATGATTTTTTATGTTATTGTAATTTATCATAAAAAATATAAGAAAGTTAGTTACGTGTAGACGAATTCACTTATTAATTTTATTTTTGAGCCTTGGTTTTGCCAATAAACTGCTGGTTCCACCTGTTGGTTTAGAAATTTTAATATCAAATGGTAAATGATTGATGCTCCAGAAGCTTTCTCGCTAGGTCATAACATGTAAAATTATGCTTATTATGT
>JAWWMW010072838.1:0-13985 GCA_035048345.1 Echeveria elegans | reverse complement strand
CTGCGGTTTTGTAAAAAACAGGGCAAAACTGAAACTCAAACTCAACATAAGGTAAAACTGAAACTCAAACTCAAAAATAGGGCAAAATTAATTTTTTTTCGACTTCTGTGGGGTACATTTGTAAGTTCTGTTACTTTGAGGACTCAATTAAAAATACAATTCTACTCCGGAGGTATGGATAAAGAACATCTGTCTATTTTTTTTTTATTATAATTTTTTTTTTAAAAATGGCCGGTGGGCTTATTGAGCTTTGACACTCACACGCCAGTCCGGGGCTCCCAACTCCCAAGCTTAATTATAACCCGAGCTCAATTTAGAATCAACATGAATCTGAAAATGGTAAGGAGAGATGCGCAAAGGCATTCCTTTGACACTTTCTAGTAAAATGACAGTTGTTTTTCCGTAAGAGTTGTTTAGGTATGTGTAAGTATCATTCCGTAAGAGTTGTTTTCTCGTCTCGCTTCAGTTGTTGCGTTGTTTCCGTCGGTCGGAGTGTGTTACTCTCCCGTTATTTTACCCTTGATCCGGGCTTTTGGATCCTATCTTAAATAAAATTTATTTAAAAAAAAAAGTCACCAGAAACGATCTCCACAGAAAGCTTCATTCTTTTCTCTATGGCCAAAATCTTGCTTGAGTAGAAGATGAACAGATGCATGATCTATACAGGGTTGAAAATCATCTCTGATAGATTATTTACTCCCTGCTCGAAAACCATTGTTAATCGAATATTTAGTATGTGTTAGCTGTTATGGAAGGAGATTGCATTCCAAAAATGAAGCAAATAAGATGATGAAGATTGCATCTCAGGAAACAAACTCTGAACATCAGATCATATATTCATATCTACTGAATTCGGTGATAAGTTTTTTTTTCACACAAGAATGGTATGTAATTTCTTTCGAAAAGGGGATTGAGAATATTTTGAATGGTGATCTATGTTGGAAACAAACCAAGAAAAACACACCGAGAACTTTTATTCAAGAGAGACACCTATTACACATGTTCCGACCCTTTTAAATAGATAACAAACAGACACAACTGTTCTTAACAATTGCACCTCTTCACGGAGAGATGCCTATCTATCCATAAGCAGACACGACTAGATTAAATACTACAAGAAGCAGTACTTTAACGGAGCACAATGAATAGTTAAGATGTGAAAGTACTTTACAGTGTTTGGATATTGTTCGAATCAAAGAAAGAGCTTCGTCATGTTGACATACACAGACTGGAACTGTGTGTGGATATCAGTGAATAAAGAAAGGCAAGAGGAAATTGTTGGGGCATGGTGAGGGATTAATTCAGATAACTATGTCCCTAGGAGAATGCGTCGTCATTCTTGTCGTGTGTTTCTGTCTTCATTACACAATGTCTCTCTTTTTATAATCCTCTAGTAGACGGAAAAGTATCAGGAAATCGACTTTTTTACAGCCATGCATAGT
The DNA here is from genome assembly GCA_035048345.1 of Echeveria elegans. NCBI lineage: Eukaryota > Viridiplantae > Streptophyta > Magnoliopsida > Saxifragales > Crassulaceae > Echeveria > Echeveria elegans. The sequence continues at coordinate 12,543 of JAWWMW010072838.1, read as the reverse complement.
AAATCATCAGCAGCTATAACTGATTCGATTTTATTTGGGTTGCGCAACAGAGATTGAGTCTGACTACCAGTACCAGCAGCAGGTCCAGGTCCAGAACTGATAGTAATTTCAAATGCTCAAGTATTTTCCAACTGCTCATATTTCTGTTCTAAGGACGGTCACATTCAGAAGGATGAGGGGTTGGCTAAGATGTACAATGGGAGGCAGAACAAATTAAAGGGTCTGGTCTGGTCTGGGAGGCATTGTGAGCACAAAATGAGCACTCAAATATCTATATCTCTCTGCCTCCAGTCTCCACTAGCTTCCGCTACAACATCATGGAGACCAAGGTTTACTATGCCTTTGGTTTTGCAAGAAAATCTCGGGCAGCCACAATTTCAGTTATGGCTGGTTGCTCATGAATGCACATTGCCCGCAATTGCTAGAACCTGGAAAAAGGGGTATCGACCTTCAAGCTGCGGATGCGCCGCTATAAAAAAGATTCTCTCTATCTTTGAATAACGGTCGTGCCTGAAAACCATTTTGAGACAAATCTTTCAGCAAATGCACTATTTGTGTATGTAAACCAAAGGGATGACAGAACACACAGATGTTGCAAAAAGCTAATAAACGAGGCAATTATAATGTGTATGAGAGCCTATTTTTCACAAGTCGGCAAATAAATTATAGATTTCATTGTATGGTCTGGAAATTCAACGAGTATTTACATGAAGATCCCACTTTCGCCAAACCAAACTCGGTACCCTTCTCCTAGCAGATATGATGCACGGAAACGGGGGACTGGGTGGCGCACCGGTGCCGGAAACAGTCGGAAATGGCTGGAAACAGCGAAACGCGTGGAATCGCCGGAGCAATGGTCGTCGGTCGGCTGCCGCTCCTCCTCACTCGTCTGGTCGCACTTCCTCGTTCAAACGTCGCTCGACCGGACGCCGCTTGATCCTGTCCACTTGCTGTCAGCTCGACGCGTGGTGTCACTGCTCTCGGCGCTCCTCTCCCGACGCTGCACCACTACTTCACACACTTCACTCCAACGCACGGTCAGATTGCATAATGTGTTGTTTGAATGAATTTCTTTGTTTTTTCAAATCGAATGCTCATCAAGTTTAAATGAATTTCTTTGTTTCAGGTTATTGTTACTATTAATTTCAATTAAATTTCACAACATGTCAACATCTACTTCGATGGATAGCAATGATAAATTATCAGAATCAGAAGAGCAAAAACCTTTATGAAGGTTTGTTGAGAAGATATCAAAAGTTGAAGGGAAGTGTAAACTTTGTGATAAGGAAAAAATGGATCATACACTAGAGTGAAAGCTCATTTGTTGAATATCAAGAATAAGGGTATTGCATTTTGCATGGTATCATCAAAGCAACAAGTTGAGGAAATGACAAACCTTGAGAAGGCATATGAATCAAAGATGATCGACCGGTATGACTCCTAAACTGGTTTTTCTTCCTTCCGGGCCTTCAGCTTTGCAGGCTAGTGGATTCGATGGTACAAAGAAGCGTAAAAAGGATTCGACCATCACAAAAGCCTTTGACCTTGAAACCAGGAAAGAACTTGATTGTATTATTGCTAGGATGTTCTACACCGAAGGTTTGCCATTTGTTCTTGCAAAAAAAATCCTTATTATCTGAATTCGTATAAATTTGTTGCTAACCACAGTTTGGGTGGTTATACGCTTCCAAGTTACAATCAGATTAGAACTAAGTTGATCGATCAAGAAAAAAAACATGTTGATACATGTTTGAAACCAATTAGAGATAAATGAGGTTCCAAAGGAGTGACTGTTGTTACAGATGGATGGAGTGATCCAAACAGGAGGCCTTTGATTAACTTTATGGTATCAAGTGAAAGTGGTCCTATGTTTATCAAAGTCGTGGACTGTGAAGGTGTTGTGAAAGATAAGGACTTCATTGCTAGTTTGTTAAGAGAGGTTATTGACGAGGTCGGCAATCAAAATGTAGTCCAAGTGATCACAGATAATGCAAGTAACTGTAAAGCCGCCGGAGAAATCATTGAAGGTATTTATCCTCACATATATTGGACTCCGTGTGTTGTTCCACCTTGAATCTTGCATTGAAGAATATTTGTGCTGCGAGGAATGTTAATCACAATGAAGATACATATGAAGAGTGTCATTGGATTACCGATGTTTATAATGATGTTGTTCAAATAAAGAACTTCATTATGAATCATGGTATGAGGTTATCTATGTTTATGCGCTTCACTCCTTTGAAGTTGTTATCATTAGCAGAAACAAGATTTGCTTCGGTGGTAATCATGCTCAAAAGGTTCAAGCTTGTCAAGAATGCTTTAGAGGCTATGGTGGTATGTGATCAGTGGTCCTCTTATCGTGATGGTGATCAAGTAAAGGCTCGATTTGTGAGAGATACGATTTTGAATGAAGATTGGTGGGATAAGTTAAATTACATTCTTGCTTTTACAGCTCCTATTTATGACATGATACGAGCTTGTGACACCGACAAACCTTCTCTTCATTTAGTATATGAGATGTGGGATACAATGATTGAAAAGGTAAAGAATGTTATTTATGAGCATGAGGCCATTGAAGAGAATGAGAGCTCTACATTTTATGAAATTGTGCATAAGATACTAGTTTCTCGTTGGGCGAAGAGTAACACGCCGCTTCACTGTTTAGCACATTCTCTTAATCCGAGGTAATACTTTTATTTACCTTTTCACAACTCTTTTATATTTTTATTTAAATGTACTTTGACACTTCTCTTTAAACACAGATTCTATAGCCATGAATGGCTCTCTTCAGATTCTAGTAGAGTCCCTCCTCATAGAGACGATGAAATTTCGACTGAGAGAAGGAAGTGCTTCAAAAAGCTTTTTCCGAACCAAGATGACTATCATAAGGTTCTAACGGAGTATGCTTCTTTTTCTTTAGAGAGTGGAGGTTTTGATGATCCAGATTGTATCCAAATGAGGTACATTATGGATCCTAGAAATTGGTGGGCTAACTATGGAGCGGCGACACCTCTTCTTCAAGGATTAGCGATACGTTTACTTGAGCAACCTACATCATCTTCTTGTTGTGAACGGAATTGGAGCACTTACTCTTTTATTCACTCATTGAAGAGAAACAAGTTGAATCCCAAGCGTGTCGAAGACCTTGTTTTCATTCATAATAATCTTCGCCTTTTATCAAGAAAGAATCAAGAGTATCTAGATGAGAGAACTAGTATGTGGGATGTGGGCGGTGATGTGTTTGGATCTTTGGAAGATTCCAACAATCTTGAATTCGCGGAGCTTTCTCTTGATGAGCCTGAGATGGAGAGAATGTTTTATGAAAAAGAAGGCCAAGAATGAAGATGTATTTTTTTTGTTTTATGTTTGCACTTTGAACTGTTTTTTGGTTTGCTTAGCACTTTTTGGGCGATGACTTAATTTTGGTGTTATGCAATGCATTTTTTGGTTTGAACTGTCACTCCTTTGATGCAAAGTGTTTTATTAAAAAAAATTCATGGGTTCAGAATCATAAAATATATATAATTACACATAGCCGTTTCCTGCCGTTTCCACTTTACATATTTTTTCAATTTGCCGTTTCCCGTTTCCCGCCGTTTCCGCTTCCCCGTTTCCATCCCCGTTTCCGTGCAACCTAGCATATGAGTAACAAACTGTTTTTTGTCAAAAGCATATTGTTCCTGTGTAACCAACACAATGTAAGACTCTATGTGAAAGGTAGATAAATGTTAAGAACACTCAAGTCATGATGAACCTGCGGTCGCAAAGTGTAAACAATGTCTACAACTTTCTTATCTTAGTCATTGACCACCTTATCTTCCCCTCCTTCAGCAGATGGATTTGCACAATGTCAATATCGACCGCTCCTTGAACCACCCACTATAGTATGTAAAAAATCGAGTCAATAAACTAACAATGCAAAGATGATTATGAATTTTATTAATCAACTTCATATAGCACACCTTCGAAAAGCTCTTATATGGGAAGGAGTTGGAGAGCAGATTTTAATGTTCTGATTCCTCTTTCTCCAACGCTAACTGAAACATGACTGTAAGATTAAATTATTCAGCAGCAAACACGGACAATGTGACTTTCAGCGGCAAACTTAACATAAGATATAATAAGGATTAATTCGACTGACTTCATTAATGTTACAACAAAGCTATAACATTCATAATAGAAATCTGCGACCTGATACTTGTTGAAGTAAACTGCATAATTAACAGAGTTAATTAGTTTAATTAAAACAAATAGAAAAAATACAACGAAATGTCTGAAGCTGAGCTTACATTAGAATCCACGATAGAAAGCTTGATCAAGCATAATCCTCACCTCTGCTGCATTCTCGTATAACAATTCTTGAACATGAATAAGATGAACAAAAATCACTACGGACACAAACAATTTAAAAAAATCAAACTCCATGAAAGACATGAAAAGAGAGCCGCAATCAACACTGAATTCGGACCACTAAAGACACAAACAATTAAAAAAATCAGTGGAATAGAGTATGAGAATCAGTTTAGATTAAAATACCTTAGAAAAAATGAGAGAAGTAGAGGCTGACCGTAGAAAGCGAATCGAAGCGGGAGCGGGAGAAAACTTCCAGAGACAGAGGCGGCGGCGGTGAAGAAGTTGTCGTGTTTTTTTGTCTTCGTCTGGTTTCACAATTTAGGGTTTTTTCACAGTTTAGGCTTTGTACGAATTTGAGGGTAATATGGTAATTTCGCAGTGTGACCATGTTCTATATATATATAGATAATGGATGCGGTCAGAGTTGACGGCGCTCCTAAAAACCCTAATCCTTTGCCATGTCGCCGGAACTATCCGAAGAATTGCTTGAGGAAATTCTAGTTCGGCTACCGAGCAGGGCACTGATCAGATTCAAAACTGTTTCAAAACAATGGCTTAAACTGACAACAAACAACCGCTTCCTCGTCCGACAACATTCTATGGCTAAAGCCCGCAATTTGGTTTTCGTTTTGGTTCCGCGCCAATCTTTTCTCTCTTCTAAGAAGCGTCTCTTCGATTATGTATCCATCGGTCCAGATCACGCCGTCACAAATATTAACGTGCCTGGAGTTGGTATGAGGGAAATACAGCTTGTTTCAGTTGGGTTCGGATTCTACCTCTTTTATAAAGAGGACAAGGACAATGAAGTTCTACAGGTGCAGCTGTGGAATCCTGCTACCATGGAATGTATCGACGTTCCGTCTCCGACTCCGCCTCCTGACTTTGAGTTTGAGGTATATAGTCATCCGTTTCTTTGTTTTGGAGAAGTGGTTTATGAAGATGGAGTATTTTCATACAATGTTGGTATGGTTACAACTTCAGAACACAACTTTCGCGGTCCGATGCGGTTGTTTCAATTGTATTCATCGAAAACCAAATCTTGGACATTCACATTTAATGTTCTTGAATGTGACTATTTGAGTTGTTTAAGTTGTGTTAATTTGAATGGAAAGGCTCACTGGCTGAACCATTGCATCGTTGACGGTGATGAGGTTACTAAAATTACAGCATTTCATTATTACGATCAGGCTATAAGGCAGATTCCAGTTCGGTTAGTTCCAGAAGTTGGTAAATATAATCAGTGGGAATCAATTTTATCTTTATGGGATGAGACATTTATTTGTCTAGCGCTTTGCTGGGAAAAAGATGAGAACTTGTGCATAGACATTTGGGTTATGCGTGAGTACATGGTTGATACTTCTTTCATCAAAGAATTCACGCTTGGGCCATTCTATAGATATGATCGACTGTTGGGGATTTCAGGCAAGCTACGAATTCTGTTTTTACGGTCAGAGCGTGATTCCTCCTTGATCTTGTATGATTTCAAATCATCAAGTATGAAAGAGTTTAGTCCACCCAGTGGACAATATGAACGTTACTGGGTGATTACGGAACATGTGGAGTCACTTGTTTCACTATTTAATTAAGTAGTGTGGCATATTCACTTCTTTCTTTCTTTCTTCTTCTTCATGGCTTTCAATTATGTATTGTATTATTATTTTAGTCATATCTTCCCTACACATTTGCTACTCTTTTTTCTACCTACTTTTTCCTTGAAATTAAATTTATTCATAAAAAATCCTTAAAGAAATTTTCTGCTCACTGATGAGGACCGTTCGCTAATAGTACTAACGCCCAGTTTATAAACACACTTTGAAAAAAAAATTGAAAAAAAAAATTGAACAAGGAGGAGGTTGTGGTGGTTAAGGGTTTTGTGGAGCTACGCAGTGGGATATGGTTGGGGGGAAGAAGGGAGTTATGGATGGAAATCTGGTTTCGCCGACTAGGTTGAGGCCATTGGTTGGTGTTGATATTAGATTTGTTGCTTCTGGTTGCAGTGAGTGTTCTCTATGCATTTTATTTTTAAAAAAAAATGTATGAATGTGAATGTGATTGTGATTGTGCATTATTTGTAGTGTCTTGTCATTGTGTGGCGGTGGATGTTGAAGGGAGATGCTATACATGGGGGCGCAATGAGGTTTGATGACTGATGATTGATGATTGATACTGATACCACGCCATGCTCAGTTAAAGAAAAGTTTTTTGTTTGTTTTTTGGTAATATGTTTGTGTGACTTGGATGAGCAGAAAGGGCAGCTGGGACAGGGAGATTTGCTTTTGAGGGATAGGCCGACTATTGTATCTGAACTCTCCAAGTAAGTTGCAATTGCCATCCTTTAGTGTTTTGCTTCTGTCTTTATGTTTATCCAATTGAGTATGCATTATTGTCCGGTTATTGGACAGTAGCGTTTTAAGGCGTGAGTTTTGGTGAGTCAAGGTCTAGTATATCAAAGAATATATTTATATATCTGAATTTCACATATTTTAGTCTTCCAACCTGAGAAAGTGTAGTTTTTGTATGTGTATGTGTTGGTACCTTCGTAAGGTAATAAAAGATTGTCTGGTCAATTGAACTAAAGATATTCGAATACAGTGAGAGATGAATTCATCTCTTACGAGTAATATTTACACGCTGGTAATATATGTTTCAGATACAAAATCGTAGTTGCTGGATCAGGGAGGAACCATTCAGTGGTTGTCACTGACAATGGGATGTCTTTTGCTTTTGGATGGAATAAACATGGACAGCTTGGTTCCGGAACTTCAAGAAACGGTAGGGTACATCCTTTTCAAGATTTAATCAACTCATATCAATAAAGATTCTCAGTCAGATATCTCTAGGGTAGAATGTTATTTTAACTACCGTTAATTTTATTCCGGCAGAGGTGGAGACCTCTCCTGTTCGTTGTCAGGTTACTGATGTTCACAAAGTCGCTTGTGGTGCCGATTTCACAGTTTGGTTATCATCTGTTGAAGGAGCCTCTATTATGTATGTTTGAACACATGTGATTGAATGTAGTGTTGTCTTCTTGTTTTGTTACTCTTAAACCTGTTTATATATTTAACCTGGATGTCATTGTTGTTCTAAGGACTGCGGGGTTACCTCAATATGGCCAGCTAGGACATGGAACAGACAACGAGGTACAATTATCTTCTGAAGATATGACATGACTATAACATTCAGAAACAATGAATCATAGGTGTGTGTTCTGGACAAGCACGGTCACCTGTGCATAGTTGATGCTGACTCCCTCAGCATGTATAATCATCATAAGTTGTGGCGTTGATTGAAAAGTTCACTTAGTTATGCTCCCAGACAATGATTTTTCAATTTCAGGAGATTTTGGAAGTGGATTTAACTTTTCGGATAATCATTTCAAAATGCAGCATAATACCAAAGATAGCTCAGTCAAACTTGCTCAACCTAAGCCTAAAGCAATAGCTGCTCTCTCTGAAAAAAACTATCACAAAAGTTGCTTGTGGAACAAATCACACTGGTTATTCCTCCATCTTGTTTATTATTTACAGGCCCTTGTTTAACATCAGTCTTTGAATCTCATTTTCTCAAGCCAAACTTGTTTTTTGGCCTTATAGTCACAGCGGAATCACAAGGCCTTGTGTACACGTAAGAGACGCTTAAAACGTTTGTGTTTTCTCTTATTGTTCTCTTGCCCCCAAATTTGACTAATAGATTTTGTAAATGGTTGTCTTCAGGTGAGGCTTTGGGGGTTATGGGAGGTTTCTACCCTTCCCTTTTTGTTACATATTCATGTTAGTAATAAAAATCCATCAAGTGATCTTTTATTCATTCGTATTCAGACTTGGGCATCGCTAGCAGAAAGACGCACAGGATTGATGTGTTTCAGAAAAGAAATGTCCTACCTCCCAATGCAGTGGTTTCAGCTGATGAGGACAACCATTTGCAGGAATCAGTAGCACAAGAAAGTCCATTATGAAGCTACTAAAAAATATTGAGAGTGGGGCTCATCCTGCAAAGTTTGAATGGATTACTGGCGCACTCGTAAAGGCCATCGAGAGAGGAGATTGGATTTGTTCTTGAGAATGCTTATCTCTGTAATCCAACTGTAAGTGTTCCTCAAGTCACTCTCACACATGCTATGTGATACTCAAGTTCAGTTTAGGTGGTAATTGTCAGTTGTGATCAGATGTTGTTTTGGGTTTTAGTATCCAATTGGTTGCTGATGAAAGCTGCTTCTCATTTTCTATGCAGGTTCTTGATAGAATCAACTCTATGCTTGAGCAAGGTGGGTCTATTACTCTCTATCAATGAGTGCGGCACCATTGACGGGAAGCCATTGATTATTCATCATCATCCGAAGTTCCGTATGTTGTTTCTCGGGCAATGAGGAACAGAGGAGTCGAGATATATTGGCTTTTTGATCAATTCAAGAGTTGTGTTGAGGAACCTGAATATCAGGAATTACAGAGGTTTCTAGTTCTTGCTGGTATCCCTGGTAATAAGAAGTTGGTTGATATTATGGCCAAAGCACATCTGTATGCTAGAGACCAGGGCCTACAGCTGAACGTGCATCTCAGCTATCATGAATTGCAATTGTGGATTCAACTTTTCCAGCAGCTTCTCTCAAAAGGAAACAGATTCATCTGGAGTCTCCAAACTAGTTGGGAACATACATATATTTCTTCTTTTGGAGTCGCTGATGTGATTGAGTTAATTGAATATGGAAAGCAGGTCTTCTTGTCGGGGAAGGAGCTTGACAGTGTATGTCTGGCTTCTCCTTCGTCTCTGCACTTGCCAGGAGGCTGGCCATCACCCTTACTTTTGAGGGATTTTGTACTATATCCCGAAGGGGCATCAGTGTGGCAGAACTGCATGTACCTGGAACATCTCGGGGCTGAATATGCTTCATACAATTCAAGTATGACCAGGGACGGTCATTTTGCTAGCAACAGCTGTAGAGGAAATTATCAAGGGGATATGACTAATGCATATCAAATGACTGGCAAACTTCCTGGGAACCAAAATACATATGATTTGGGGTTTGCCGAGAAAATGATGTACTTTGCATTCAATTGGGTAGTTGAACAGGCAACAGAAGATGATCTTGAACTCCATCTACAATGGATTGGCCGTATCAGCTCGGGGCTATGTCCTTTTTCCCAGTGTATTGAGTCCTTCATGGATGAGATCAGAAGTCACAAAATTTGGGCCAACATTCTGCATTACCGCGTTAAGCTGTTGTCTCAGTACTCCCAGGATCAGCTATTGCGATCAGTGCCCATCCTTTCCCAAGAGTTATCAAATGTGACTGCTGCTTCTTCTCTGTCCAATGAAACCAGCTTACGTCTTAAGTATGCAATAAAATGTTTCGATTTATTGACGGTCAGTGTACATCAGTGGAGTGCTGAAGCAGAGCTTGTCCTTGATCAAAATAAAAGGCGTTACGAGCCAATATTAAAACTTTTGAAAGCTTTAGAAGAGGCAATGATTGATGAGATTATGAACTCACCATCAGAGGAGATGTTTCTGCTATATAATGATCTTTTCAACACCCACATTCTTTTTTGGAATGGTGTTAAGGCATCTCAATCAGATCACATCTCAATCTCGTTGAATTCATTACGTAAAGTTGCTGTGAAGATACATAAGTTTTTCCGAAGTGCTAATTTAAGCCCAAAAGCTATTATTGAAGTCCTGAATGAGATTAAAAGCGTATTTGATGGATACTTTGGGAATTTATATTCTAAGTCGTTGCTGTGGAAACATGGTGGCCATCCTTTTTTGCCTTCCTCTTCCGAAATTTACTATGAACAGTGCAAGTACATAGATATATGTCACTCAATCTGGCCCCAGCACACCAATATGCTAGCAGCAGCAACCGGCAATCAAATTGCTGATGTTGTCCTGTCTTTCATTCCCGATCTTCGAGAGCTTGCTATGCAGGGCCTGTGTGTGTCATCTTGCATTACTGAGAAGTCCAAAGAAGATTCTATTCGGCAGTTGGGCGAAATGGGGGATATGTTTTTCCAAAGAGTTGAACATGAAAAACAAGAGATTAATTTGACTTTTAAGGCAAATGGGAATGTGATTTCCTCGTCTGCGTTTTCTTCTTGTTGTAGCATGTCTCCTGATATACTTTGCCACGAGTCTTCCTTTGTCAGTCATTTGGAAGCAGTTCCTGTTGTAGACAATAAAAGCTTGCTCCTGGATATGGAAATACTTGAGAAGCTATCTGGCATCGTTTTATCAGAAACAGAGACATCTGAAAATGTGAGTTGCTTTTTTTCTTTATTGTACTTTTATTTAGTTCTCCTGCGTGAATTTCCACCAGACTATATTGTCCTCTGAATTTCTCAATGCTTATAACTTAAGTCATGTATATTTGGCTCATACTTAATCAGATGATAGTGATAGGCTTTAGTAGACTGCAAGATTTCCAATTCCTGGCAGCATTTTTCCTAACGAAGTCTTTTCGTATTCTATTGATACTTGAATTATCAACTGACTCTATGACATATTCCCATCCCAACAGGAACTATCAAGGATCTCTTATCTGATTGAAGATGCTCTTAGCTATTATGCATTGGCTTCCTCGAGGTCACCCATTGACTTTACGCCTCATCAGAAAATTAAGTGGACACTGGATGCCTGGAAATCTTTGGATTCAGGTTTGTGATTCTGCAAATCTTCCATTTTTTTGGGTTTCCATAGTAAAAATACATGAATAATACTCACTTCTTTGGGATTTAACACACCCATTTTTTCCACTTCTACCTTTCTGGCTTTCAGCAGTTGCAAAGGCCACAAGTTTTGTTCAAGAAATGTGGTTTTCATGGCATTCGTATATGTGGAGCTGCCTGCCTTATTTTGTTGAGGTAGCGAGCACATTTTAAAATTCTCATATGAATTTGTGTGCTCTTTAACAATGTACCAATTTTTTTATTTATCGGTCGCAGAACCATTCAACCACTGAAAGGCCCACAACTCCCGTGCCCCATATTCTCTTTCGGCCAGTACGGGCATTGGTGAATAAACATATTCTGTAAGTAAATATGTTTCAAACAATTTTATTAGAATTTGTATTAGCAGTGAGCTCATTTCAGATTTTGTATGCCTGCAAGCTTTATTTTTTGTGATATAATTGAACTCTTTCGAAGAGGAGTATTTAAAATTTTTGTTTTCTCATTTGTGGTGTGGTAATGTTTGTAAATTTTGTAGATTGCAGAATTGAGTTAGCTCTTGTTTGTATATTTTTTGTTACCTCTTGTTGTACATATATTCTTGTACGCTTTCTTTAGAGTGTTTTGTATACTTGCGTCATATGTGTTGTGCCTTCGATTCCAGGGAAAGTGCCATTGCTATAATAGACTTCCCTATTCATTGTTTGAAACTTCGGCTGGCTTCAGAAAACCTTTGGCATGCATCTCGTTCTACTATCCGTTTACCAGATTTTTTTATATCCGTTGCTCGGACTTTGTTTAAGCAGGTAAACATTTCATCTTCCAACTGCACAATTTCAGCTTGGTTCTTCATTTGAAAAGACAGTTACTCACACTGAGCATGAAAAAAAATCATTTATTCGATAGAGCAAAGATTTATTATTCAGCATGAGTACTAAGGAAGCTTTGTTTTTTATCAGATCATATATGCTCACAAGAAGACTTTTGAAGCCGGCGCATATCATGAGTTGAAGTTCCGTCTGGAGTCTTGGGGAGACGCTACTATTACTGTATGTTTATTGTTTGGGAAATTATAAGAAAATAAATCTATTAAGCGGTCTTATCATTTTTCCTGCCTAGTCTCACTCCCACTTGACATTATATCTTCAGATCCAAAATCATTGACTCAGCTTATTTCTTGAGTTCACGCTTAACAGGTTCATTAACTTTGTCTTTTTATTTTACAGACTGAAGATATACTGGGGGTTCTCTCTATTTTGAATTCATCAAAGGACCTTGCATCCTCAATGGTGTTCATTGAGCCTCTGGTGAATGAATTGTATCTTCAAGACTCATGTACAGGTATATTCATGTAATTATAATCACACCATCCTTTGGATCGTGGGACGTGGACTAAATATGCTTTACCCTTAGTCACTTTTGTGCTCATGCAAAGTATTAAAGATGTAATCTAATTTTTTCTGCAGATTACCTTCACAATCTTGGCTGTGCATGGCTGCACATTGGGGGACTACGTTTTCATCTGTTGTTT